>JAIGNY010001371.1:237500-250000 GCA_020152595.1 Chiridota heheva
CACGAAAAATATATAAGTACAGACATGATGGGCCTAAATACTTTATATGGCATTGCTCACTTTTTCCATGACAATCATCTGAACATAAGGCCTATTGGAAGATTAACTTATTAGCCCGTGGTCATGCAAGTTCATCTTACATTACAGAGGACTGAAATAGGCGGAGCATTCAAAATATAGGGGCCAGGTAACATGTTATAAAAAATATTTGGGGCTCATTCAGTAATGAGGTCAGGTTACTCTGGTAACTTGATGACGCATGTTCACCTAGAATAATTGGCAGATGGGAAGGACTAGTGATGTCGGGCGGGTATCGTGATTTTTGAAAAAAAAAAAAAAAAAAAAAAGTTAAGGCAAAAAGTTAAGGAAAAATAAATCCCCAAAATGGAAGAAAATTGCCCGAAATGAAGAAAAGTTCCCAAAAATTGAAGTAATTAACCCAAAAATTTAGTAAATTACTTAAGCAAAAACCGAAAAAAATTGCCCGAATTTTTTTAATTTTAAGGAACAAAGTCATCACCAAATTTGGCCGATATTTAGCCTTATATTATTTTTCTAATATGTATACCGTAGCATATTGTATACTGGTATATCCCGCTACTTACCTTACGGAATTTCGCTAGGGGGAAAGTTGTTCCTCCTTTCCCATCCCCGATCCATTGTTTCTCCCTTTCCATCCCCGATCCATTGTTCTTTCCTTTCCATCCCCGATCCATTGTTTCTCCCTTCCCCTCCCCGATCCATTGTTCCTCCCTTCCGCTTCCCGATCCACCACTGATCCGCCCCTGAACTCAGGGACGTAACTTAAATTAAAGCCCGGGGTGGTTGTAAGTCAAATTTGCCCGACGACAATTTGCATTTGCCCGACTTATTAAAAAACGATATACATGTGTCTATATAATCACAGTTGGGAATAGATTTTGCAATTAACCGTGGAGCAGGGGAGGCCCCACACCCACCTCTTTTCACACACACACACTTTTTTCGCAAATCATAAGAAATATGACCTGCTAATTTCATTTTTGTCCTAAAAAAACGTACACAAATGTATGAGTCTCTTACCACGGTTAAACAACTATTTGTAAAGGGGAGGGGGTAAGGAGTGAAGACTTCGTAAAAGTAATATAAATTTTGGTAAAATTTAGCAATATTTCCCGAAAAGTGAAGGAAATTTTTCCGAAAAAGAAGAAACTTTCCAAAAGTTGAAGAAAACCTCCAGAAAATGATCTGAAAATGAAAGAAGCTTCTCAGAAATTGAAGGAAACTTCTTGAAAATTGCAAAAATCCGTAAAATGAAAGAAATTTCATGTGCAGTAGTTTCTTGATTTAAGACAATTTCACGACAAAAAAGGAAATTTTTACGAAAATCTTCAAAAAGCTTAATCTCGAAAATTAAAAAAAAAATCCCGAAAATGAACTAAAGAAATTTATTTTGGAGAATGAACAGAAATGAAAATTCAATTCGAATAAGTTCAATGTGTTGTAACTTGATTTAAGCAAATTTCTGGGGAAAGAAGGAAATTACCCGAAAATTGAAGAAAAGTCATGCAAATGAATGATATTTCCTAAAATTGAGGAAAACTTCCCCAAATTGAAGAAAATTCACAAACATTGAAGCTTATTTCACAAAAATGAAAGAAGTTTCCCCAAACTTGAAGAAAACTTTTCAAAAATGAAAAGAAATTCTTAAAAATGAAGGAAACTTCCCTAGAATTGAAGCTAATTTTACGAAAATGAAGGAAATTTTCCGAAAATTGATGCCATGGAATCTGACTCTTAAAAATCAACTCGTAATTCAAAATACCAAATTGGTACTTGAAACCCCAATAAAACAATACAATTTCTGGGGGAAAGGGACGTTATGTTAAGAAAAAACCGAAGAGATCAATTATTTACCAATTTCCTGAATTTGCATGTCCATCTTTCAGATCTGTTGTTTCAAACGCGCGTGCCTCCTCCCTCTTTGAAATACTGCTCCGCGGCCTATGGCCCCCACACGAAATGACGTCGTCAGACATTTTGGGCTTGGGGCAGAGAACTGAAGTGCCAAACGTGGAACTTCGTAATACTACGTGCCCTTTTTCGGGCCCCTGGCGAAGTCTGTATGGGGCGAAGATTTGGTTGGGTCCAATGGTGGAGCCCCCAGAAGTTCCAAAGATTGAGAATTTTTGATGCACCGAAATGGCTGAAAATCAACACAAAGTTCCATAATGTAGGTGATGTAAAGAAGAGAATTACAAATTTGAATGTCAAAATCTACTCAGATAACTGGATAAGCACCATTTCTAAACAGCTATAGGGCAGTTGTAGCAATTTCCTCTGAAATTTGGAAAGTTTGGGCAAAATTGTGGGGTTCAATGACGAAGCCCTAGTCTAAAGATTTCTCGTTTTTGATGCCCTAAAAGGGTTAGAAATCAATGCAAAGTGCCTAAATGTAGATTGTGGGGTCTGAACTTAAACAAGATTAGGGATCCAGGAGAAGAAGTCATGCTTAAGGCCCCTTAGAAGGGTTTCAGGCGGCGAAGCCCCGAAAGCTTACAGACCCATTGTTTTTAATGCCCCAAAATATCTGAAAATTAACACAAACTGATAAATAAGTGAAGATAAGAAGACAATTGTAGATTCTCTTGTGAAATCTACTCAGATAGGCATTATATTGGGTTACCATTTGCAAAGAAGCAAAGCAGAAACTTCCCATTAAAACTGAGAAAACTATTATTTTTTCCCCAAAGTTGCTTAAAATAAATACAAAACCTGAAATTTATTTGATGAAAACAAGAAAAAGTTCAATTCTAATGTTAAAATCTACTCGGATAAGCAGCTTAGGTTACCATTTCTAAACACTGTCAGGCAGAGGATAATTTTTCCCTCAAAATTCGGCTACAATTGTCAGATTGTTGGATTCATGGATACAGCTCTCATAGGCTACAAGGGGGAAGCCCCTGGAGGATTGCTAGTTTTTGATGCTCAAAAAAGGTTTATCAGCCTATGCAAGATCATATAAGGCTCTTGTCTTTAAACGTGTGTTGGCGCGTCCCATGCAGTTGCCCAACACGATCCCAATTAGCATCATGCTGACACTGCGGCTGGAGATTATTCGGATATCTAGACGACTCAGGTATGATTGACATGATTGAGATTTATATCTCAAATTTAAACAGAACATACAGACATCCATCATTTTAATCTCTGCCCGACTAAGTGTCCAAGTATGATGCTGTCAGCATGATGGCGTGTCGGCAGGATGATTCTGATGTAACGATTCGGGCATGATTAAGATGTATCGCCAATTTAAAGGCCATTTATCGTGATTAAAATGTGGCGGCGTACATTTTATTCCAAAACTGGTCTGATTGGCCTATCACTGTAAGTGCACGTTGTACAATTGGGTTTCGAGCAATCAAAACACACGAATTGATATATATTTGCCTCCACTTTACAGACGATAACTGACCTTTAAACAGTACAACCGACATTTTTCATATCTGCCCGACTTAGTGCCCAAGTATGATGTTGTCAGAACCATGTGCCGAGTTGGCGGTCGGGAGGATATGATTTGGATATCTAGCTGAGATGGGCATGACTGATAACTGAGATATACTCTGATACAATGATACAAGTGCACCCGACATTCTACATTTCTGCCCGACTAAGATCGGTATCCAGCCAACGGAGGGAAGCAGGGGATAGGGTTAGGTTAAGGTCCTAGTAGACTTGGCCATTTTCCCCGACGAAAAAGTCAAAATTGGAATTGCCCGACGAAAAAGATTTTCTAGGAGGGAGATAAGGGGGTGGGGGGAAGGGGAACCTCTCCATACTACCTTAAATGACGCCCCTGCCTGGACTTCAAAAGAAATACAGCAGCACACTGGTGCGTTTAACATCGTATACTGCGCTAAGGGGATATCACCAAAAGAACGGTTACTCATTTCCAATGAAGTGCCTATGCCGCTACAATGCTGCTTGCATGCATTTAGCAATATAAATAAATTTCAATTAAAAACATTCAAGGCCAAAAATGCTTTAAGGGGCCTAAAGAAAAGCCTCCTTTTAAAAAATTCTTCAGCGTGACTGCAATTTATTCTCAAAATGTAATATTATCTTTTACTATTCTTAAATTCTGTTGCAGTTTCTGTTCCAGCAAGTCTAAACCACAATCCTAGATACTGTTAATAACATAACTTATACTATAACTTTAGTGTACTCTGCAAGCACAGTGCAGGCTTGTGGTGGCTTGGTAAGTGGGTGTAATTTGAGTAACATAGTCTGAAACCTTTTCAACAAGTGCAACCTGAGCTTCATTGCTCATAGTTTTAAAATACAGAAAGAAAAAAAACGGAGAAATGTCTGGCCCGGTCTCGGTTTTTTTGGTTAGACATCGGGTCTGAATGCATATTTTTTTTAAAGACCAGCTAATGTTAAAAAAGAACAACCTTATGTTAAAAAAGAACAACCTTTTTTTTCCATCTATACATATAATTCAATACAAAACAAACAATAAATGGCAAAGTTTGGGCCGCAGAAACCCCGGCCTCTTGCCCCAATGGCCGGCTGCCACTGCATGGCACTATTTCAATAAACATAGGTTTTTTAATTGATACACATTCAACTTTTGCTTTTGTCCACCTACAGTGCCTCCGGCAAGCGATCGCATGCAGTGGTACGGTACTTTTGAATAGGCCACAGCCCTGGCAATTGAAGGGACAAACATGGTTGGAGGCAAAAAGTATCTCTAATTTAAGCATGTTTCTATTTTTTATTACAGAAAAGCAATGATTAGCCATCGGAGGGAGGGGAAGGGGGAAATTCCACACGTCCCTATGGCGAACCACTCATGGTTTTGTCCTTTTGTTAATGCAGTTATGTGCATTTTCAGAATTGGTGTATGGCAACTTCTAAGTTTATCATTGCTGCAGCAGTATGGTTTCATATACGTCAAGAAATATGTATTGCATGTTGCCTTTGTTTCAAATCTAAGACGTGTCGATTGTACAGACATGACCTTTTACACATTTCATTTATAGCCATTTTATTGACATTTGTATTCCAAAACTTAAACTTCATTTTTACCCCTGACATTTGTGTCACCCTTAAAAGGTCACGCAAGTGAGTAAAACAAACACAGCCATTACTGGGTCTGTATGATTAACGCTTACAGTACAATAAAAAAAAAGTTCAGACGTCGGTCATGTGTGGAGGGTGTATACACGGCCATAGAACCCTTTATACTGCAAAAGAAAAGGCCTTCCATAGATCTATACATACATACATACATACATACATACATTCATACACACATGCGTATATACATAAATACATACATACATACATAAAACATACATACATACATACATACGTACATACATACATACATACATACATGCATGCATGCATACATACATACCTACCTACCTACCTACCTACCTACATACATACATACATACATACGTACGTACGTACATACATACATACATACATACATACATACATACATACATACATACATACATACATACATACATACATGCATACATACATACATACATACATACATACATACATACATACATACATACATACATACATACATACATACAAACATACATACATACATACATACATACATACATACATACATACATGCATACATACATACATACATACATACATACATACATACATACATACATACATACATACATACATACATACATACATACATACATACATACATACATACATACATACATACATACATACATACATACATACATACATACATACATACATACATACATACATACATACATACATACATACATACAGACAGACAGACATACATACATACATACATACAATTTATTCCAGCACACAGTAATTTGATCCAAGACGATTACTGACTTGCTCATCTGTGTTGGTGTAATCTGATCTATGTGGTATTCGACCAATCAAAACACATAAATACAATTTTATTTTACCGTCCGTCTTTAAGGTAAACCCAGAGGCGCCAGAACCACGAAGGGGCAGAGGGGGGGGGGGGGAAGAAAGATCAACGAAGCGACCCAACCTACACCGCACGAGGGCAAGAAGTGCCCTCAGTTGCACGAGAACAAAAACGGCCCCGGCGTTTATGGTATTTACGCCCCTGAGGCATACCGGTTATGAAGTGTAGGTAGGTAGGTGGGTGGGTGCAGGTGGCAGGCAGGCAGGCAGGCAGGCAGGCAGGCAGGCAGGCAGGCAGGCAGGCAGGCAGGCAGGCAGGCAGGCAGGCAGGCAGGCAGGCAGGCAGGCAGGCAGGCAGGCAGGCAGGCAGGCAGGCAGGCAGGCAGGCAGGCAGGCAGGCAGGCAGGCAGGCAGGCAGGCAGGCAGGCAGGCAGGCAGGCAGGCAGGCAGGCAGGCAGGCAGGCAGGCACAGGCAGGCAGGCAGGCAGGCAGGTAGGTAGGTAGGTAGGTATGCTCGCACGTTATATAATATGTGTGGGTGTATAAAGGAGAGTTTTCTAGGTGTACCTTTTCTGAAATTGCCCTTATCCGAAAGATATCAAAGAATATCCCACATTTTTCGTGTGCTAGTTCGAAAAGGCCCCCAAAGTGGATGCTTCTATCATATGTTCCAGTGAGGGTACATAATAAGCTTTGTGCTACCCTGCATGTCTAATACGTAGATAAAACTTCCCTACAGATAATTAGTAACCTCATAGATTGTGCCCAGATTATGATCCCGTGACGTGATTTGGAGAGGTGATAGGGCTAGTCAGAGGGTTGCTAAGATGACGAAAAGTGTGATGAAGATCTTATACATTCGATTAGATAACTATGTCCCATAGCTATGTGCTTTCTAGTTGGTATTTCACTAAGTAGGCCTATCACGAGCCTCGGCCGTTGGGGCAGGTCGGCTTGTTTGTATATGACAGATGTACTCTACATGTTATAGCTGATTGCGCAAACATCAATGCACAGTGTCAAGAGTCATAAATAACAGTTTGTTTACGCCAGGTCAGTTAATCGCCTTTCGCTAGAGATAGGGGATTATGCGACAGAACTCGTTCTCTGGAGGAACGGGGGTGGCGTAATGAGATGTAGATCACGCCTGGCCATGTGTAGGTTGATTTGAGGTGATTGGTGTGTTGCTGAGAGCTGTAGTGGAGTAAATTAGGAGGGAATGAGGGTTGTAGTTTTTTTCTTCTAATACTACAAGGTGGGGCGGAATATGTCAAGTAGGAGCAGAAAGAGGTTTGAAAACTGTAGATATCGCGCCATGTCCAGGAATCACAGGATGCGAGAATGGCTAGTTGATTTTTTTTGTCGCAACTTTTTTTCGACCCTAACCTGCTGTTTCCTTAAACATTTATGTTTAAAACATGAATCTTTCAAAAATTGAAAATACAAATATCACGTGATCTGTACTTAGAACAACGGAACAAGAATGAAATATATATACATATTTTTTTAGGACGAAAATGCATTTATATATATATATATATATATATATATATATATATATATATATATATATATATATATATATATATATATATATATATATATATATATATATATATATATATATATATATATATGTGTATATATATATATATATATATATATATATATATATATATATATATATATATATATATATATATATATATATATATATATATATATATATATATATATATATATATATATATATATATATATATATATATACATATATAACAAAATAGGAAAAAATGACAATGTGTCTAGTCAACATATTTTTTTAAACCAAATATTTCGAAAACTCCTGTTTCCTTCTTTAGTGGTATGAAGTCAAATGACGCTAGAAAATGACAACGATGGTAGCTTGCACGTTAGCACATTTCACAAAGCGCCAAAAAACCTACGCGTAAAATAGTAGGCGCAAAAGGAAAAAGCGCGCAGAGTATAAAACCGGCGCCAAAATGCGCTACAGCACAAAAACAACAGAAGGACTAATGAGACAAAGTGGAAGTGGAAACATTTTCCCTAAAAACAGAAAAAGGAGAAAGATAAGACAGGTCTCTATTAAGTCCACGGATGTGGCTTTTAGTTTTAATCATGAATTGCAATTCAAACAAGTCTCTATCTTTCGTGCCTCTAAAGTTCCCCCTGGTGAGAACCACCTTCAAATGTTCCAATTTATGTCTAGGCAAGTTGAAATGTTCTGCCACGGGATAACCCTCACTGTCACCGTCAAAATCGCTAATAGACTGTTTGTGGTTATTAAACCCCAATTGGAAAGAGGTTCCAGTCTCACCAATATAAGATATTTCCAGACATCTCGAACACATCACGCAGTAAACCACATTTGAAGAATCACAAGGAAAAACTTCCTGATTTGATCACGTGATTCCTAGGGAGAAATACCGTTTGCCTGACTATGTGCATGCAGATTTGACAACGTGGCTTCCTGCAGGGTTTATTACCTCGCCCAGGCATCCTGCGCGATATGTTGGAACGTACCAACAGATTCCTAAGACCCGGTGGCTGCTTTAGTGCCACAACCGGTGGTGCAGAGAATATTTTTTCCAATCTCTGGGGCCTGTTTCAATATCCCCCATGACGATTTAATACACTTCAAGAGAGGCTTTATCTGTGTGCTGTGCGAAACTACGAGGGGGAATGCATGCGGTCTTAGTCTTAATCCGATACTCTAAAAGCTCACTGCGATTGACAGGAATAACCTTGTCCGTGAATTTCCTTAACAGTTTCAAGGGATAGCCCCTTTTAAGAAAGTGCCCCGACATAACGTTAAGTTGGATCTTGAGATCATGAGGGTCGGAACAAATTCTTTAAGACGAAGAAACTGGCTATTGATGATAGATTCCTTAGTATGTTGGGGATGATTGCTATCATAAACTAGGTAAGTATGACTATCAGTGGGCTTAGTGTATAAGGAGGTAACCAATGAACCCTCACGGATTTCAACCAGAACATCCAAGAAAGGTCATTTATCCCGGGAAAATTCATAAGTAAATTTAATGGATGGGTGATACGTATTCGCGAAATCAATAAATTCCCGCAACGAAACCTCGCCATGCTGCCAAATCATGAAGATTTCGTCGATATGACAGACATAAAAGGAAGGAGAGAGTGTGGACTCTTGTAATATCTTACCCTCAAGATCGGCCATAAACAACTTCGCATAACAAGGAGCCATCTTAGTACCCATAGCGGTGTCCTTGATCTGGTGATAAAGATTATCATTAAATTCGAGGAATTTATGAGTAAGAATAAATTGGATGAGTCTACCGATATCACAAACGACATTGTCATCGAACGAACCAGATTGCCTGAGATGCTTAATACATGTCTCCACCCCATCCGCATGAGGGATATTCGTAGAGAGTGAAGACACGTCCATCGTTACCAAAATAGCCGTATCGTCTATCCTATCAACCTCGCTCGATAACCTGTTAAGGAAGTGAGTTGTATCCTGGACATAGCTAGGGATAGCACGAAGGGGTGGTTGTAACTGAGTGTCCACATAAGCGGACAAGAATTCCGTGCAGGTACCTATACCTAAAACAATAGGCCTACCAGGTGAGATAACACTATAATCACGACAAAGACCGACTAGGTTGCTACCTACATGGGACCTACATGTCCGAATCAGGTATTGTTCTCTCAAGAATACCTTGCAACTTCTGTATTTTAGGTAAAGTATAAAATATACCGGTGTTGGGGTTAGGTGGGATAAGTTTCTCAACATCACTCTTCGTTACGTCATGTAAAACATTGACCAGGTTAACAGTGTCAGCCTTCATTTCAAGTACGGGATCAGAATCCAACCTCTCATAAAAGGCCTCGTCAGCTAATTGCCTCTCGGCCTCCAAAATATAGTCTACCCGGTTTTGGATAACGATAGCACCGCCCTTATCAGCAGATTGAATAATAACAATATCATTGCGTTGCAATGTTTTAATGGTACGCAAGTGATCAGAAGAAACATTAAGCGTGGGTGCTTTAGAAACATGTAAATTACAAAGGAAGCTATCACGGTGTTGGTTAACGCCATTAACAAAAGCGTCGATGAAGGCGTTCCTGTTAGGTACGGGGGTCCATGTGCTTTTCTTCTTAAAGGGTTCAAGTTTACAATAATCAGATCCCGGGACATTACCAAACCATTCAGCTAAACGAATGCGTCGATTACCACTATTAATGTCCTTGCTAATCCCAATCCCATCTAATCTAGATGAAGGGCAAAAAGAAAGTCCCTTCTCCAGTAATTCAATATGCTCTCTAGATAGTTCCAAATTAGAAAGATTAACAACAGCTCCTGCTGTCTCGATAGGTCAAGTCGTACCATTGGAATGCGTTTCACGGTTAACCCTAATTTGGAATTTTAAAGCTAAAACTGATTTTTTTTTACCCGTAAAGAATTTTTTTAAAGACATAACTGTAAAATTTCAAATCCTATCGTACATTGTTAGGCCTAACACTGATTTCTGTAAAATTTCAAATCCTATCGTGCATTTTTAGACCTACTACTGATTTTTTTTTTAATTCTTACGCAGATTTTTAATACAAAGGAGTGAAATTGCAAACCCAGACGTGCATTTTGAGGCCAAACACTGATTTCTTTTAATCTTCCAAAACCAGATATTTAGGACCTAAACCGTAAAATTTTCAAACCCTAACCTGCAGTTTTAAGCCTTACACTGTTTGTTTTAACCATAACGCAAATTTTTAAGACACAACCGTAACATTTCAAAGTCTAACGTGCATTTTGGTCAAACACTGATTTCTTCTAATACTGACGCAGAATTGTTAAGACCTAAAACGTGAAATTTCCAAACCCTAACGCTGATTTTTAAGCACAAAACTTGAGTGTTTTAGCCTTGATGCAGATTTTTAATAATAATGAAGAGACGACATTTTAAGCAACATATTTGTAAGCAGAGTGGACGGTCTGTGTCTATGTATATATGTATGTATGTATGTATGTATGTATGTATGTATGTATGTATGTATGTATGTATGTATGTATGTATGTATGTATGTATGTATGTATGTATGTATGTATGTATGTATGTATGTATGTATGTATGTATGTATGTATGTATGTATGTATGTATGTATGTATGTATGTATGTATGTATGTATGTATGTATGTATGTATGTATGTATGTATGTATGTATGTATGCATGCATGCATGCATGCATGCATGCATGCATGCATGTATGTATGTATGTATGTATGTATGTATGTATGTATGTATGTATGTATGTATGTATGTATGTATGTATGCATGCATGTATGTATGTATGTATGTATGTATGTATGTATGTATGTATGTATGTATGTATGTATGTATGTATGTATGTATGTATGTATGTATGTATGTATGTATGTATGTATGTATGTATGTATGTATGTATGTGTGTATGTATGTATGTATGTATGTGAGTATTTGAATGAATAATATTTTTGTCATTGAATATCCTCCTAGTTAGACTTTGAAAGCGCCCGCTTTTAGAAGTTTAAACCTAAACATTTTCACGACATGTTATGCGTGTTTCATTCAAGACTGTTTTTGTTTTTAAATATGAATTACATTTTGTATTTGCATAGGTGATCAGCTATGGTATGTCATGGCTGTCCATATACCTTTAAGCTATAATGTCATTCTTAAGTAGTATATTTGTTGGAAAGCGGCTGATGGGCTCAAGAGTGACACATTTCCTTTCAGCTAAGTGTGCCTGGCGAGGTTGAATTTAGGACCACGAGTCTACTTCTTCACGAGGCGGTGCGGGAGCAACAGGGCTTACCTGCCCTTGGATTCAGTGGTCAAGCAAGTTTATCTTATATTAATGAGGACATTTAATAGAAACAAGTCTAAATGGGGAAACTGCTTCAAAATATTATTCCGCAAAGGAGGTATTCAAGTTTAAATTTCTTATATCGGTGTGGAATTGACTATCATGTAATCAAGGTTGGCGCCTTCATCCTCACTTTCTTAACACTTTCTCGTGTATTTTAAAGAAAGTAGATTTAACTTTTTTACTATTGCAATTATTTTTCCTTAAAGCTCTCTTCAGACTGTCAGGTGGTAATTAAAATTAAAATTACCGCTATACCAGTAAACGAGATTTTGTTTTACTTCTTTGCTGACATATCCATTGCAATAGTTTTAGGCCTTAGAATCATGTAATACAATTACAAATTACATAAAGACTTTGAGGAATCTGATGATGTGACGTACCAACTAGTCTAATTTCACTCGTTTCACCACAAATGATACAGAACTTGAAACTTAACTTTTATATCTCCTTAACGAAATAAGACTTTTGAATTCACTTGACCACTGCATGAACTAAGCCTTTTAATACTCACTGCTTAAGATTGTTCTATTTATCAATTTATAGATATGAATAGCGGAACGCGTAGCCTTGAAAAGAGGTTAAATTTTGGTACAACAGATATCAAACAATTACTGATATATGCTAAATTGGTGATGAATGAATGGGCAGAC
>JAIGNY010001371.1:260000-412500 GCA_020152595.1 Chiridota heheva
TACCTGGAGGGTAATTTTGTCGCTAAAATAATAAAATAATTCATCTGACTAGTTTATTTACCCACCGCGTGTTTTATATGCCCAGTGCGTGTTTTACCATGGAATTAGAAGAGATGCCCAGTGCGTGTTTTCATTACCAACGGGTGGTAGCGCGTGTTTAGTAGGGCAGAGTCTTGTTTGTTTTTTGTTTGACGTGTGATGTGCTTGAGATGTTTGGATATCAGATGTGTAAAACGCGCAACTTGCAAACGCTTCCCTGCAAAATAGCTTCCTCTTGAATTTGAGTCACGTGATGAGATTCCTCTATACAAAGCGCGAAAAGCAAAATGCTTTAATTGTTACTTTTCAATCAGTGGTCAAACATCTTAGTATAAAAGAGGAAATCAAAAGACAATTTTGGGACGAAAAACAGCATTCCAAAATCCTATTCCGTTTAAAGGAGATATTTTAGTGTAAAAGTTTGGCATTATTTGTACAGAAACTACTGAAATCACACAAAAAATTGGCTAACAAATTATTGGAATGACATTCATTCATTTGTATTCATTACCATCAGTAAACTAGGTCATCCGGCCCATGTTGCAATACAATTTCACAACAACATACAGCAACTGAATGACTGAGGAAACAAAATACAAACTACAATAATAGTTACAACAAAACAGAACAATGATTATCATACAACAGGCCGATTTGCCCAACATCAAACAAACAGCATCCACTACTTGCCCAGCATTCCCACGACGTTTCAATGAATGAAAGATAAACATGGCAATACGGGACAGTAGCTGTTTGGAATCAGTATTTAGTAATGATGAGAATAACTCCATACAAGGATTGCGACAATAATAACACGGGATATAATGTGTACATAAGTCAGTGATAAAAGGGCAAACTAACAATAGATAGAATTCGTCGCCAATAACCCGCAGCTTACAGAAAAAAAATAAAACCTATGTGCATAAAGAGCACTGACCTTACGTCCGTTGTTTACTTCAATATTCTATGCCCTGCACCGAAACTTAGCTATAGTTTTGCGGAGATAATATTGCTTTCAAGTACAAAATATCACTTTCAACAAAGAAATCCTTCTTGATAATATTGTATGTACGGAGACTATCTATTGAAGACAAATTACTTTTCCAATCTTGCATGTTAACATCGATAACCCTTTGCTTAAAACAGCTAACAAATAGCGCTTGATCTCCCACCCCTTGGTTTAACCAAACTTCACCGAATCCAAACATGAAAAGGATATTTCTTAATTCCATACCCCATGATGAAGATCCCGTCTCAGCAAGAATAACTTGATCATTATAACAGTGCTTAGTATACCTATCTTCACTTTGCATAATAAGTCTTAACCAAAATAAAATTACCTTATGTATAGTATAACAAGCAACAGTTATTCTACCGAATTTTTCTAAAGCTATTGTATTAAATGCATTATACGGTAGACCAAGGACATAGTTATGGACGTTATTGTAACACTAATTGTACTTTTATGAGGAGAATTACCCCATATGTCAGACATATAACTTAAAATAGGCAAGACTTTGGTATCAAAATTTAAAGTTAATGTTTGACCAGAATCCAAAGTATCGGCAAACATCTTTTTAAGGCTAAACACAGCTCTAGTGCTGAGGCACTCAAGTTACATTGAGCTGCAGACCAAACACCTTTAGGTGTGAAACCCATACCAAGATAGCTATACAAATTGACTACATCTGACGTTTGCGATTAAGATACCATTTATCGTTACGAGCCAGGTAACCACCTTTCCTTAAAACCATAGCCTTACATTTATTATGGTTAACAACTAATTTGTCTTTTTTCACAATACAAATCGAATACTTTTAACAGTTTAGCAAAACCGTAGCCACTTTTAGAAAATATAGTAAGATCGTCGGCGTAAAGAAGACAACGTATGTAAAGACCATCAATATTTATACCCCCATAGGTAGATGCATTGAGGCAATGTACGACATCATTAATAAACAGATTGAAAAGTAAAGGGGATAAATTACAACCCTATCGCACCCCATTGGTACAACGAAATTCAGGGAATAGACCAATGCTACATTTAACAACGGCTTTTAAATTACTATACATTGCTACAACAGTATTCAAAAAACGACCATCTATACCTTAATAATTAAGCTTACGAAAAAGTAATTCCTATTAACATTATCGAACGCACTTTTAAAATCTATACAGACTGTATATATTGTAGTTTACCTCCTTTTTCATTCAACGCTTTATTCATAGCAGTGGATAGAACAAATCAATTGTCACGGGTTGAATTTTTTTTCTTCTGAATCCAGCCTATGCTGGGTAAAGAATGTCAAACTCTTCTAACCATGCACGTAATCTATTTGATAAAATAAGTGTAAACATTTTGTCCAAAATATTTAAGAGGGTAATGGGTCTGTAATTACTAGGTACATTGTGATTACCTTTCTTAAAAACAGGATTGATAATTCCTATGTTCCACTGCGTAGGATACATACCAGATTCGAAACATTTTGAAACAAAGCATGAATGCATTTCAAGAGAGAAATGGGATTTTTTTTTATCATTTTCTGCGGAAATGCCATCAATTTCACAGGCCTTACCACGTTTAATATTGTCGACCGCATTAAAAACTTCAGTTAAGGAAATATCCTCATTTAAGATACTAGTGTCCATTATCGATACAGGATGCGACTTATTACTATCATACACACGAGCATTATCAAAATCAACATCAAACATTGTCTTGAAATAGCTAAACCAGGTACCATCCGATATTGAGTTATAATGAGATTTGGCCTTTTTGAACATTGACCATAATTTTTTACTGTCTTTGTGCTAAGCGTCATTGATTATGTCATAAGTCCTACCCCTCATGTGTTCATTTTTCTTTCAACGAATTAGACTGTGGTACCTACGCCTAACTTCACAATAATTTTGGTGGCTTTTTGGTGTATTGGAACTTTTGAAATCACGTAGTGCCAGGCCAACCAATCTTTTTGGGGTCACACAGTCTGAAACAAACCACCGATTATCACCGAACTTAGTTTCATAGTTCTTGCTTTTCTTCATAACTTTCTAATCATAAACCATGGAAATTATGTTAACATTTTCGTTTGAATATTGATCTTAATTATTAATATTATAAATACTAGAGTTGAAACTTGCACCCAGATCGGAAATAGAATAAATGACATTATGTGACTGCTATTTTGAATTATGAATATCTTTATTATTTTCGTAAAATTTTACCATGGAATTAGAAGAGATGCCCAGTGCGTGTTTTCATTACCAACGGGTGGTAGCGCGTGTTTAGTAGGGCAGAGTCTTGTTTGTTTTGTTTGACGTGTGATGTGCTTGAGATGTTTGGATATCAGATGTGTAAAACGCGCAACTTGCAAACGCTTCCCTGCAAAATAGCTTCCTCTTGAATTTGAGTCACGTGATGAGATTCCTCTATACAAAGCGCGAAAAGCAAAATGCTTTAATTGTTACTTTTAATCAGTGGTCAAACATCTTAGTATAAAGGAGGACATTAAAAGACAATTTTGGGACGAAAAACAGCATTCCCAAATCTTATTCCGTTTAAATGAGATATTTAAGTGTAAAAGTGTGGCATTATTTGTACAGAAACTACTGAAATCACACAAAAATTGGCTAACAAATTATTGGAATGACATTCATTCATTTGTATTCATTACCATCAGTAAACTAGGTCATCCGGCCCATGTTACAATACAATTTCACAACAACATACAGCAACTGAATGACTGAGGAAACAAAATACAAACTACAATAATAGTTACAACAAAACAGAACAATGATTATCATACAACAGGCCGATTTGCCCAACATCAAACAAACAGCATCCACTACTTGCCCAGCATTCCCACGACGTTTCAATGAATGAAAGATAAACATGGCAATACGGGACAGTAGCTGTTTGGAATCAGTATTTAGTAATGATGAGAATAACTCCATACAAGGATTGCGACAATAATAACACGGGATATAATGTGTACATAAGTCAGTGATAAAAGGCAAACTAACAATAGATAGAATTCGTCGCCAATAACCCGCAGCTTACAGAAAAAAATAAAACCTATGTGCATAAAGAGCACTGACCTTACGTCCGTTGTTTACTTCAATATTCTATGCCCTGCACCGAAACTTAGCTATAGTTTTGCGGAGATAATATTGCTTTCAAGTACAAAATATCACTTTCAACAAAGAAATCCTTCTTGATAATATTGTACGGAGACTATCTATTGAAGACAAATTACTTTTCCAATCTTGCATGTTAACATCGATAACCCTTTGCTTAAAACAGCTAACAAATAGCGCTTGATCTCCCACCCCTTGGTTTAACCAAACTTCACCGAATCCAAACATGAAAAGGATATTTCTTAATTCCATACCCCATGATGAAGATCCCGTCTCAGCAAGAATAACTTGATCATTATAACAGTGCTTAGTATACCTATCTTCACTTTGCATAATAAGTCTTAACCAAAATAAAATTACCTTATGTATAGTATAACAAGCAACAGTTATTCTACCGAATTTTTCTAAAGCTATTGTATTAAATGCATTATACGGTAGACCAAGGACATAGTTATGGACGTTATTGTAACACTAATTGTACTTTTATGAGGAGAATTACCCCATATGTCAGACATATAACTTAAAATAGGCAAGACTTTGGTATCAAAAATTTAAAGTTAATGTTTGACCAGAATCCAAAGTATCGGCAAACATCTTTTTAAGGCTAAACACAGCTCTAAGTGCTGAGGCACTCAAGTTACATTGAGCTGCAGACCAAACACCTTTAGGTGTGAAACCCATACCAAGATAGCTATACAAATTGACTACATCTGACGTTTGCGATTAAGATACCATTTATCGTTACGAGCCAGGTAACCACCTTTCCTTAAAACCATAGCCTTACATTTATTAGTTAACAACTAATTTGTCTTTTTCACAATACAAATCGAATACTTTTAACAGTTTAGCAAAACCGTAGCCACTTTTAGAAAATATAGTAAGATCGTCGGCGTAAAGAAGACAACGTATGTAAAGACCATCAATATTTATACCCCCATAGGTAGATGCATTGAGGCAATGTACGACATCATTAATAAACAGATTGAAAAGTAAAGGGATAAATTACAACCTATCGCACCCCATTGGTACAACGAAATTCAGGAATAGACCAATGCTACATTTAACAACGGCTTTTTAAATTACTATACATTGCTACAACAGTATTCAAAAAACGACCATCTATACCTTAATAATTAAGCTTACGAAAAAGTAATTCCTATTAACATTATCGAACGCACTTTTAAAATCTATACAGACTGTATATATTGTAGTTTACCTCCTTTTTCATTCAACGCTTTAT
This sequence comes from Chiridota heheva, assembly GCA_020152595.1. NCBI lineage: Eukaryota > Metazoa > Echinodermata > Holothuroidea > Apodida > Chiridotidae > Chiridota > Chiridota heheva. Next base: position 265,417 of record JAIGNY010001371.1, read on the forward strand.
TCATAGCAGTGGATAGAACAAATCAATTGTCACGGGTTGAATTTTTTTTCTTCTGAATCCAGCCTATGCTGGGTAAAGAATGTCAAACTCTTCTAACCATGCACGTAATCTATTTGATAAAATAAGTGTAAACATTTTGTCCAAAATATTTAAGAGGGTAATGGGTCTGTAATTACTAGGTACATTGTGATTACCTTTCTTAAAAACAGGATTGATAATTCCTATGTTCCACTGCGTAGGATACATACCAGATTCGAAACATTTTTGAAACAAAGCATGAATGCATTTCAAGAGAGAAATGGGATTTTTTTTTATCATTTTCTGCGGAAATGCCATCAATTTCACAGGCCTTACCACGTTTAATATTGTCGACCGCATTAAAAACTTCAGTTAAGGAAATATCCTCATTTAAGATACTAGTGTCCATTATCGATACAGGATGCGACTTATTACTATCATACACACGAGCATTATCAAAATCAACATCAAACATTGTCTTGAAATAGCTAAACCAGGTACCATCCGATATTGAGTTATAATGAGATTTGGCCTTTTTGAACATTGACCATAATTTTTTACTGTCTTTGTGCTAAGCGTCATTGATTATGTCATAAGTCCTACCCCTCATGTGTTCATTTTTCTTTCAACGAATTAGACTGTGGTACCTACGCCTAACTTCACAATAATTTTGGTGGCTTTTTGGTGTATTGGAACTTTTGAAATCACGTAGTGCCAGGCCAACCAATCTTTTTGGGGTCACACAGTCTGAAACAAACCACCGATTATCACCGAACTTAGTTTCATAGTTCTTGCTTTTCTTCATAACTTTCTAATCATAAACCATGGAAATTATGTTAACATTTTCGTTTGAATATTGATCTTAATTATTAATATTATAAATACTAGAGTTGAAACTTGCACCCAGATCGGAAATAGAATAAATGACATTATGTGACTGCTATTTTGAATTATGAATATCTTTATTATTTTCGTAAAATTTTACCATGGAATTAGAAGAGATGCCCAGTGCGTGTTTTCATTACCAACGGGTGGTAGCGCGTGTTTAGTAGGGCAGAGTCTTGTTTGTTTTTTGTTTGACGTGTGATGTGCTTGAGATGTTTGGATATCAGATGTGTAAAACGCGCAACTTGCAAACGCTTCCCTGCAAAATAGCTTCCTCTTGAATTTGAGTCACGTGATGAGATTCCTCTATACAAAGCGCGAAAAGCAAAATGCTTTAATTGTTACTTTTTAATCAGTGGTCAAACATCTTAGTATAAAGGAGGACATTAAAAGACAATTTTGGGACGAAAAACAGCATTCCCAAATCTTATTCCGTTTAAATGAGATATTTAAGTGTAAAAGTGTGGCATTATTTGTACAGAAACTACTGAAATCACACAAAAAATTGGCTAACAAATTATTGGAATGACATTCATTCATTTGTATTCATTACCATCAGTAAACTAGGTCATCCGGCCCATGTTACAATACAATTTCACAACAACATACAGCAACTGAATGACTGAGGAAACAAAATACAAACTACAATAATAGTTACAACAAAACAGAACAATGATTATCATACAACAGGCCGATTTGCCCAACATCAAACAAACAGCATCCACTACTTGCCCAGCATTCCCACGACGTTTCAATGAATGAAAGATAAACATGGCAATACGGGACAGTAGCTGTTTGGAATCAGTATTTAGTAATGATGAGAATAACTCCATACAAGGATTGCGACAATAATAACACGGGATATAATGTGTACATAAGTCAGTGATAAAAGGGCAAACTAACAATAGATAGAATTCGTCGCCAATAACCCGCAGCTTACAGAAAAAAATAAAACCTATGTGCATAAAGAGCACTGACCTTACGTCCGTTGTTTACTTCAATATTCTATGCCCTGCACCGAAACTTAGCTATAGTTTTGCGGAGATAATATTGCTTTCAAGTACAAAATATCACTTTCAACAAAGAAATCCTTCTTGATAATATTGTATGTACGGAGACTATCTATTGAAGACAAATTACTTTTCCAATCTTGCATGTTAACATCGATAACCCTTTGCTTAAAACAGCTAACAAATAGCGCTTGATCTCCCACCCTTGGTTTAACCAAACTTCACCGAATCCAAACATGAAAAGGATATTTCTTAATTCCATACCCCATGATGAAGATCCGTCTCAGCAAGAATAACTTGATCATTATAACAGTGCTTTAGTATACCTATCTTCACTTTGCATAATAAGTCTTAACCAAAATAAAATTACCTTATGTATAGTATAACAAGCAACAGTTATTCTACCGAATTTTTCTAAAGCTATTGTATTAAATGCATTATACGGTAGACCAAGGACATAGTTATGGACGTTATTGTAACACTAATTGTACTTTTATGAGGAGAATTACCCCATATGTCAGACATATAACTTAAAATAGGCAAGACTTTGGTATCAAAAATTTAAAGTTAATGTTTGACCAGAATCCAAAGTATCGGCAAACATCTTTTTAAGGCTAAACACAGCTCTAAGTGCTGAGGCACTCAAGTTACATTGAGCTGCAGACCAAACACCTTTAGGTGTGAAACCCATACCAAGATAGCTATACAAATTGACTACATCTGACGTTTGCGATTAAGATACCATTTATCGTTACGAGCCAGGTAACCACCTTTCCTTAAAACCATAGCCTTACATTTATTATGGTTAACAACTAATTTGTCTTTTTTCACAATACAAATCGAATACTTTTAACAGTTTAGCAAAACCGTAGCCACTTTTAGAAAATATAGTAAGATCGTCGGCGTAAAGAAGACAACGTATGTAAAGACCATCAATATTTATACCCCATAGGTAGATGCATTGAGGCAATGTACGACATCATTAATAAACAGATTGAAAAGTAAAGGGATAAATTACAACCCTATCGCACCCCATTGGTACAACGAAATTCAGGAATAGACCAATGCTACATTTAACAACGGCTTTTAAATTACTATACATTGCTACAACAGTATTCAAAAACGACCATCTATACCTTAATAATTAAGCTTACGAAAAAGTAATTCCTATTAACATTATCGAACGCACTTTTTAAAATCTATACAGACTGTATATATTGTAGTTTACCTCCTTTTTCATTCAACGCTTTATTCATAGCAGTGGATAGAACAAATCAATTGTCACGGGTTGAATTTTTTTCTTCTGAATCCAGCCTATGCTGGGTAAAGAATGTCAAACTCTTCTAACCATGCACGTAATCTATTTGATAAAATAAGTGTAAACATTTTGTCCAAAATATTTAAGAGGGTAATGGGTCTGTAATTACTAGGTACATTGTGATTACCTTTCTTAAAAACAGGATTGATAATTCCTATGTTCCACTGCGTAGGATACATACCAGATTCGAAACATTTTTGAAACAAAGCATGAATGCATTTCAAGAGAGAAATGGGATTTTTTTTATCATTTTCTGCGGAAATGCCATCAATTTCACAGGCCTTACCACGTTTAATATTGTCGACCGCATTAAAAACTTCAGTTGAAATATCCTCATTTAAGATACTAGTGTCCATTATCGATACAGGATGCGACTTATTACTATCATACACACGAGCATTATCAAAATCAACATCAAACATTGTCTTGAAATAGCTAAACCAGGTACCATCCGATATTGAGTTATAATGAGATTTGGCCTTTTTGAACATTGACCATAATTTTTACTGTCTTTGTGCTAAGCGTCATTGATTATGTCATAAGTCCTACCCCTCATGTGTTCATTTTTTCTTTCAACGAATTAGACTGTGGTACCTACGCCTAACTTCACAATAATTTTTGGTGGCTTTTTGGTGTATTGGAACTTTTGAAATCACGTAGTGCCAGGCCAACCAATCTTTTTGGGGTCACACAGTCTGAAACAAACCACCGATTATCACCGAACTTAGTTTCATAGTTCTTGCTTTTCTTCATAACTTTCTAATCATAAACCATGGAAATTATGTTAACATTTTCGTTTGAATATTGATCTTAATTATTAATATTATAAATACTAGAGTTGAAACTTGCACCCAGATCGGAAATAGAATAAATGACATTATGTGACTGCTATTTTGAATTATGAATATCTTTATTATTTTCGTAAAATATCAACTTGCTTTGATAAGCACAAAGTAAAGGAGCATCAGCTCCCCGGTGCTCCTCCAAGTTATCAATATGTGTGACTAAATTAAATGCCAGCGGGAAATGATCGAAATAGCTGACATCCACGATTTCAAGATCCCTATTCACATTGTTCTTCAAAAATTGATGAGAGGCAATTACGTAATCATTGAAGCTACAGCCATTGCTAAAACAAATGTGAAACCACCAGTTTCACTAGTTGGTGGCAACCTTCCATTACAAATCCTAATGGAAGTAGATTTACAAATGTCCAATAATAGGTTACCATATTTATTTACTTCCGAGTCAACTGAATATCTTCCAGACGACCTCAGTTCCATCGGTTATAGGGCCAGGAACATACGTGGTATCCCCTCTGATGTAATCTGGCAGCGCTGCTGTCCTCGCGTTAAAATCGCCAGTCAAAAAAAAGGAGCAGCCTGGATGTACACTACTTAATGATACCATATCATGCTCCAGGCCCTCAAATGCAGACTCATCAGAATAACTAGAAGTAACAGGGGAATATAAATTGCACACATAAATATCAAAGCATCCCCTAATAAGCGTATCCAAATATGCGAGTCTGATATTAAATTTTCCATAAAAAAAAAAGCTCTACATTATCCTTGTACAATATTGTTATGCCCCCAGATAAACTTTGTGCAGATGGCAACCGCTCACGGCAAACAGAACACTTTAAATAACCAGTCAAATAACATTGATCAGGTTTATTCAGCCAGGTCTCCGTGAATAAAAGAATGTCAAAAAAGGTAACATATTGCTGTATATCAGGGTTGCGTAACTTTGAGGACAGTCCTGATACGTTCCACGACAAAATATTTAACTTAAGATGTGTCCTTGGAGGGTGAGGGGTTCAATTTGGGGTAATGCTTTCCGTAACAAAAATATTGGGAAAAAATTATGTGATGAGTCTCTGATTTGTTGAAATTCACGTTGTTTTGTGATTTAGATGTCTTTAATACTTGACTGGGCCGTGGCCACATTTTCATTTGGTTTTCTTTATTGTTTTTAAGGTGTCATCCCATGCAAACATATCTCCATCTATGACAAGTTTATCGAAACGGATACAAGCTCTTTTTCCCCACATCACGAGCTTCCTTTAAGAATGGGGACAAATTCTTACGAAGGTCCCTAACCCGCTTTGAAAAGTCTTCACTCACCCGATATGGCGTAGATTTCACTTTCTTTATGGCAGTATTTAGCAAAAGCTCTTTGTCCTTGTATCGTACAAACTTAACAATCACTGGACGGGGTTGATGCTCGAGTGTATTTTATGGCAACGCATTATCTATTTTATCATGGTCAACGTCGATATCTTTCAATAAGCCTTTAAACTTCTTTTTTCAGTATCCTCCCAAGTTTCTTTGTTAGTTTCGAATATACTATAGAAAAGGAGGTTCTCACGCCTAGACTGTGATTCTAAGTTATCATTGTTATTTTCAAGTTCTTTTATTTTCGTTCTCAAGTCTTCATTTTCAGCTACAAGGGCGTTTTGGAAGTCCTGGACGTTGTCTTATCTCGTCAGGAAAGTAGTGAGAGAGAATTTAGCATACGAGTAATACCACCTGCAGGATATTGTAGTAGTTTCTTCACAACTTAAAGATATGCTTGATTGACTAATGAACCAGACAAGAAATGCACGCGCGAAAAAGTGAAATGGGTGAAACATAAGACTTCGCTTTTTACATATATGATAAGAACAATAAGCTGCTTATTTATGTCGAAAATGTATGGGCGAAGCTATAGAACACTGAAACTTCTTACAGTCTTATGACACAAATAAATGGTAGCTCTCTGTTTACAGTATGAAAGGCTTTGCAGTTTCTAAATTGAACAAATGTTAGGGGAATTCGACCCCTTTATTCCGCTGATGACAAACATATATTACATTAACTTATTGTTCTAGATATTTAAAGAGGCGATATCGTCTTATGTGCACAATATTTAGAATTCCTTTCAAATTTCTCAAAATGCTTGAATTGAGTTTTTAAATGCATGTTTTACTGTTTAATCAGTGGTCAAACATCTTAGCATAAAAGAGGACATCAAAGACAATTTTGTGAAGAAAAAATGCATTCCAAATCTTATTCCGTTTAAGGAGATATTTAAGTGTAAAAGTTTTGTAACATTTGTATAGAAACGACTGAAATCACAAAATTTTGTGGCTAACAAACCATTGGATATGACACGAAAGTAGTGAAACATAATATAGTATACGAGTAATACCACCTGCAGGATATTGTAGTAGTTCCTTCACAATTTAAAGATAAACTTGATTGACCACTGAACTGAACAAGAGATGCACGCGCGAAAAGTGAAATTGGCGAAACTTAAGACTTCGCTTGAGACATATGATAAGAACAATAAGCTACGTATATACGTTGAAAATGTAGGGGCGAAGCTATAGAACACTGAAACTTCTTATAGTCATATGACAAAAAAAAGCTAACTCTCTGTTTAAAGTATGAAGGCTTTGCAGCTTCACAGTATTACAAATTGTTGGGGAATTAAACCGCTTTATCCCGCTGATCACAAACATATATTACATTTACTAATTGTTCTAGATATTTAACCATATACTGATACGCCAATGAACGACAGTTTTTGAATAAAATTAACGCGCCAACGTGACGTCCGTAGAGTATTCAATTAAGCTTTTTCTTGCGTGAAAGCACTTGATAACCTTGCATATAAATATAATTATGATTAAACTTTAAAAGACACATACATCTAATCATTTTATAAATTGTTTATTAATTAGCAAAACGACGCCCTTACTTTTTCGACTGACAGTTCTTTTAAGTGGCGCTATATCTGAGAATAGACCTTCTGATATATTTATTGAAGGGTAAGAAGTTACGCGCTGAGCCGCCATGTTCCACCCCTCATTTGGGGAAGGGATTTTCTAACTAATTGATGCTTGCGGAAAGTGCACGTTTTTCTCACAAAATTTGTACATGAGTTGAAAATATACTTATCGACTCCTACGGTCGATTCCTGCCCTCGTCAAGTTGCAATTAGCTCAGCTGTTTTTTTTTTCGCCACTAAACTTTGCAATTGCTTTGTTTGCTTTTATAATCATAATTGGAGAAACGTACTGATTTTAAGTATAACACTTTTCACCTGAAAGATTCACGCCTTACAACAATGATGTTCGGTTTTTCCACATTTAAAAAAATCGAACATCTCAAGACCATCGAAAATTTACGCATCACTGCCCTCACTCTCCTATACATACAGTGTACAATTATACATATATTGCACGTAGGGAGTTTATTTCGGGAATGGTTTTAAGCGGGCATAGCATGTACATTATTTAATCAATATTTAGTGAGGCCCTGCGACTAGCAATGTCGTAGATGTCGGGGCACAATATTGACATGAAACTTTGTTTTTAAACTTGCACAGAAAAGGCAAGAAGGATCTAGACCCATTCCATCGGTAGAGCAAGAAGCCGCAAGGGCAGCCCTGTGCCTGGACCTGACCGGCGATTGTAAGTAAAGTTTGACAAACCTTTACGTCCAAACACTAAACTGACATTAATTGTATTCGTTGTTCTCTTAGGTTTCAAGACAAAACTACTGTTTTGAAAAAGCTGACTTATAAAGGCATATTTTCCAACCAATATAACCACATAACAATGGTCAATAAATACATTAACAATTTAATAGAAGGTAAGGGTGTGACGTCAGACCTTTTGTCAAGTCAATTTCAAGCATTGTTGTGATATCTTCCAAACTCGATTTCTCCTTAATGTTTAAGATATCCTTCATGTAGGTAACACAGCACTGAACTGGTTCCAATCTTGCTTGACTGATAAATATCAGCGTGTTTACATCAATGGATGTATTTCATTCTCATGCCACCTGCGATGTGGAGTGCCACAAGGGTCGGTGCTGGGCCAACTTTTGTTCTTCGTTTATACACTTCCCATTGGTCTCATAATCCGCAATTACAGTATGGTATGGGAATGAATATGTACGCTGATGACACCCAAATTGATGTGTCTGTGTGCCCAACATCGGCACATGGTGTTCAATGTGCTGTCTCCAACCTCGAACAATGTGTTAATGAAGTTCAGGAATGGATGGCAACAAATTTCCTGACACTCAATGCAGATAAGACAAAGGTCGTAGTTTTTGGTTTTAGAACCCAACTTACTATAGTTATCCCCACGTCTTTTATTATTGCTGGTACCAATGTCCCTGTAAAGTTTTAACCTGTCATGTTTGACTGTGGTATGACCATGAGTGCACAAGTTGCTAATAACATTACAAAAAGTGCCAATCACCAACTCACTACTGCTCACTAATATTGGTCGCGCTCTACCACCAATGTTAACAAACTTGCTGTGCATACCTTTGTTACTTCCAGGCTAAACTACTGCAATAGTTTGTTAGGTGGTATAAGTGATACCCTGCTAAAGCGTCTTCAAAATATTCAGCGTACTTCAGCAAATATGATCCAGTAACAGCTGATCTCATCAAACTTCACTGGCTCCCCATTCAGCCACAAATTGATTTGATTGTCCTTGTCCATGTGTACAAATCCACTAATCAACAAACTCCGGATACATTACTGACATTCTGCAAATTGAAACAGGATCCATGCAGCTTCGCTCTACATCGTCATCAGCACCCAAATTTATTGAATTCCGTACCCAGCACAACATTTTGCAGATAGATCTTTGTCTCCTTGCATCTGGAACTTCTTCCTGAACACATTAAGCTTGCCAATTTTCTTGTTATTTTCAAAAACAACATTTTTTCAAGTCGCATACCAACAATAGCTTGTTTGCGTTGCTTAGTAGTTTTTTTACTAGTCTGGTGTTTTTTCAATTACTATATTTTGTGTGTAATATTTTCCAGCCATTTTTATTTACTATTTTTGTACAGTTTATTCTTAGTTGTATAACGCCTTAGTGCAATTTTTGTTTTGTTTATGGCGCTCTATAAATATCAGTGATTGATTGATTGAATAAAAGAACAACACAATGGTAGAATAAACTTAATATTTAACTTTAATTTTTCCGTACTTAACGAAGAATGACTAATTCTCAAAAAAGGTTTAAATCTTAAACATCTAGGACAGGGGAGGAGAATATAATCTCATTATTTTCAAAGATTAAAATGAACGGAAAATTTACAAAATTGCCTAAAATTACTTTATGCTCTCTTCCCTTGGTGTTTATACTTAAAGTTTATCATATGTCACAAAATACTTAAATCCGACAGCTCAAACTGAAACAGAAAATCTGAATGTTAGCATCGAGAAGGTGGATAGACATGTGTCAGAGATACTATTAGACATGTGTCTGTTCTATGAACTATAAACAATAGAAGAAACTAAACTAAATGCTGAACAAATTGTTCATAATTGTTCCATGTTGGAGATATATAGTTTAATATTCTATCAGACTGCCAGAGTTTTTTACAACCTGATTGAACCTGCAAGGCTACCACTTAGTAGCCCTTAAAGCTCATTTGTTGTCTCAAACGTACGAGGTAAGTGAAATTCAAATCCTGTGTTTTGATTGGTCGAAACAAATGGTACAGTGTGCACATACATTAATTGGCCAATCAGTATCAGTTTGGAATAAAATGTATGCCGCCACATTTTAATCACGATAGATAGCCTTACTAGATTTTTCATTCACGATTCATTTTAACAAGAGATATATTTTGTATTGGATCGTTGTGGAGGGAGGACGGGGTGGGGGAAAGGGGGAAGATTGGGAGGTTTGGGCCAAGGTTCACCTCCGATGACGCTGAATTCCCCACTTTTAGCCACACTGGTTAAAACACAACGTCAAGCAAGCTTGTTTTAAGTTTGTGGAATGAACAAATGACTAATATTTTTTCTCCTTAAACGTATAAAATTCTCCTTCAGATCCTAATAATAAATTCATTACAACATTATTTCGAAAGTTCAAACAGTAACACATCTTCATTAAGCCATGAATTTTAATCTACTTTTTTCATCTCGTTCTCAATAGCTGTGGATGATGTTTTCGTAAAATTAGAGGAACTCCGGAGAAGGCTAGAGAGGTTGTTCGTGTTGGATGCAGGGGACCACCACCGCCGCCAACAAAAGCGCCAGCTGCAGGTAAATCTTGAAGGAAAAATAAACTTTCAAAATTGAATTCTATATTGTCAAAATGTACTGAAAAATACTATGAATAATTCCTTTTAATTACTGTAGGCCTACTATTATAGACTGGGTGCTTATTAACAACTTATTTTTTCTATAAATACATTTCGTTTTGAAATGTTTACACACCACCACAAACAAAAAAATCAAAGACGCCCAGAGTTAGTAAATAACTTATCAATGTTGACCTTGAAATTGTGAACAGAATTGGAGCTAACTACCCTTACTCAGGCAAACCATTCCACTCATTAACAACTCTTTGCAAAAAACTAAAACGCTGAATATCTATCCTTGAGAGCTCTTTGGTCAACTTCAAACTTTACCACGTGTCACATGAGGATTAGCTGAAACATGCAAGAAAAACCAAATTAGCAACCTAGATTCAACAGAGAGATTCCTTACTTCAGGAATAAGTCTAGTGGCTCTTCGCTGTATCTGCTCCAAAATGAACTTATCCTTCTCATAAAAGGGACTCCAAGCCTGAATAGCATACTCAAGGTGAGGCCTGACTAACTGCTTATAAAGATTAAGAACAACCTCTCTACCAAGAAAAACAAATTTCTTCTAATCAAACCAAGCATCCTATTTGCTCTTGCAGCTGAAGCACACTGTTTAAAAGGCTTGAGATTGCTTGTAATGACACCTAGATCCCTTTCTTGATCAACACAACCAATATTTGAACCATTCATGCAGTAATCAAAATTCAAATTGTTCTGACCAAAATGAATAACTTTGCATTGATCAACATTGAATGACATTCTGCCATGCTTGGGACCAAGAAACTAACTTATCCAGATCAGTTTGTAACAGTGAAGAATCCCTAGCATCATCAACAATCCTGTACAGCTTAGTTTCATCAGCAAATTTACAAATCCTGGAGCCAAGGGAAACATCAATATCATTATGAAGATTAAGAAAAAAAGCGAACCCAATACAGAACCCTGAGGAACACCACTTGTAAGCTTCTTCATGGAGATACTTCACCATTAACAACAACTCTGTGTGACCTGTCAACTAACCAAGAATATATCCAACTAGCACACTTTCCCTCCACACCAAGTGCTCTTGTTTTCATCATGAGGCTGCCTAATGGAACCTTATCAAATGCTTTGTGGAAATCTAAATAGATAACATCCACATTATGACCAGAATCAACTAGTTATTAACATCATAAAGAAACTTTAATAAATCAAAAACACAAGAACTCTTAGGTAAGAAACCATGCTGGCCAAATTCAACAAATGATGACCAGTAAATGATCTAGTACAACATCCTTAACAATGGACTCCATAACCTTGCACACGACACTAGTAATACTCACTGGCCTATAGTTACACGGCAAACTGTAGTCACCCTTATTGAAAATAGGAGTGACATTAACAATTCTCCAAGCACTAGAAACAACACCAACATCATAGCACTTTGAAAAGATAATACTCTGGGCAGAGAAATAAACATCAGAACACTAACGTAATACAGCAGGATGTATATCATCTTGACCGGATGCTTTATTTGAATTCAAACACTTCAACTTCTTAGACACAACATCAAGTGAAAAATCAACATTCATAATGGATACTGGAGAGCGCACTCTAAGATAATCCACAACATCATCAGCAGAGGACTTCTTTGTAAAAACAGACACAAAGTAGTTGTTCAAAACCTCAGCCATATCCTTACCACTCTTGGTAGTAACTCCATCATTACCGTGAAGGGAACCAACAACCTCCTTGGTTTTTTGCTTTGAGCGAAGATACAAATGAAATGACTTAGGATTTATATGAACCTCTTTGGACCAACGTTTTTCAAAGAGCACTTTAGTATCTCTTATCAAACTCTTTGTGAACTTTTCATTATCATTATACCAAGCAAGCTCCGCAGGACAACCACTGCATTTATAATAACGCCACAACTTCTTCTTTTGCCGAACAGACTGCAAAACCGCCCGTGACATCTAAACTGCCCGATTACTTCTACAGACTTTCTTTAATGGGACAAACCTATTTACCCCCTCCAAAACTATAGTTTGAAAAACATCCCATGCTTTAGAAGGATCTAATTCACGGAGCAAAGATGTCCAATCGAATGACACATTATCCTGAAGTTCAGCAAAGTTAGCATTCCTAAAATCTAAAATCAGTTATAGCTGGAGAAGCCTTTGTAAAGCAATGCAGAATCAAAACTAACCAGGTCATCATCACAACACCCTACCTTACCGCTACTTAGCACATTTCTGACCATGCTTCCTTCACTACTGAAAATCAAATCAAGACAATTACTACCACGCGTGGGATACAACACTTGCTTGGTGAAAAAGCTGTCCGATACAACTTCCGGAAAATCTTTACATGTGGACCACTGAAAAGTGCAAAGATTCCAATCAACGTCTGGAAAATTAAAGTTCCCAAAACAAAAACCCTCCTTAAAGCAACATTCCTGAAGCAGTCAAGCAGTTTACTACACTATAAGATCCTTTACGTAGAGAAGTGGGAACGATTCTTTTTAAAATCCAATCAAAGTTCTGTTTATTGGTAAAAGACATTGAAGAGTATGATGACAAAATACAAGATATTCTATTAGCGCTTACAGAAAATGACTTACTATTCATTATTCCAGTCGCAAAAAGTCATTTGTCCAGAGAAACCGAGATAGTTTTACTTCTGAATCATGATCCCCATTTAAAGATATATGATCTGCTCCATCATGATTCAATTTTAACGGCACATGATCTGCTCCATCATGATCCATATTTAACGATATATGATCTGATCCATCATGATCCAATTTTAACGATATATCGTTGCAGTAAAGTAACATTGTCCTTTTTCCAAAAATAAAATATTGAGATAATCACATTTTAGCTTATTGCTTTTTAATTTCTTTGAAATATCATAACATATTGTTGCAATATTTTATTTTTATGTAATATATTCATAAATCAATTATCTAGAAAGAACCTTATTTAATTTCAGAACATTTTCAATAAACAAATCAATTTGACCAAAAATGGACTTACTTAACTTCCTGCGACAATATGATCTGATCCATCATGATCCAATTTTAACGATTCATGATCTGATCCATCATGATCCAATTTTAACCATATATGATCTGATCTATCATGATCTAATTTTAAAGATTCATGATTTGCTCCATCACGCTCCAATTTTAAAACTATATATGATCTGCTCTATCATGATCCAATTTTAATTATATATGACCTGATCCATTATGATCAAATTTTAACGATATATGATCTGATCCATCATGATCCAGTTTTAACGATTCATGATCTGCTCCAACATAATCCAATGATAACGATACATGATCTGATCCATCATTATCGAATTGTAGCGATATCTGATCAGATCCACCATGATCCAATTCTAACTATACATGATCTGATACATCATCATCCAATTCTAACGATTCATGATCTGCTCCATCATGATCCAATTTTAACGATATATGATCTAATCCATTATGATCCAATTTTCACGATACATGATCTGATCCATCACAATCCAATTTTAACGATTACGACTTGATCCATCATGATCCAATTTTAGCAATATATAATCTGATCCATCATGATCCAATTTCAACAATTCAGTGAACATTGTCCTTTTTCCAAAATCTAATATTAAAATAATCAAATTTTAGCCATTGCTTTTTAATTTTTAAAATATCAAGATATTGTTGATTTTATTTTGTATGATCATATTTTAAAATCAATGATCTAGAAAAAACCATTAGTTTAAGAACATTTTTAAACGATTCATTAATTTGACCCAAAATGGACTTAGGACAATTTAACGATATATGATCTGATTCATTATGATCCAATTTTAACGATTCATGATCTGCTCCAACATCATCCAATTTTAACGATTTATGATCTGATCCATCATGATCCAATTTTAACGATATATAATCAGATCATCATGATCCAATTTTAATGATACATGATCTGATACATCATCATACAATTTTAACGATTCATGATCTGCTCCATCATCATCCAATTTTAACGATATATGATCTAATCCATCATGATCCAATTTTAAGTTATATATGATCTGATCCATCATGATCTGATCATACAATTTTAACGATTCATGATCTGATCCATCATGATCCATTTTAATTAACGATCCATTATGATGATTTAACGATTCATGACATGATCATCAATTTTAACGATATATGATCTAATCCATCATGATCCAATTTTAACGATTCATGATCTGCTCCATCATCATCCAATTTTAACGATTCATGATCTGATCCATCATCATCCATTTTTTCCGATCCATGATCTGCTCCATCATCATCCATTTTTCACGATTCATGATCTGCTCCATCATCATCCAATTTTAACGATATATGATCTAATCCATTATGATCCAATTTCAACGATACATGATCTGATCCATCATGATCCAATTTTAACGATATATGATCTAATCCATTATAATCCAATTTCAACGGTACATGATTAATTCCATTTCAATCCAATTTTAACGATATACGATCTGATCCATCTTGATACAATTCTAACGATATATGATCTAATCCATCGTGATCCAATTTTAACGATTCATGATCTGTTATAACATTATCCAATCTTAACGATACATGATCTGTTCCACCGTGATCCAATTTTAACGATATTTAATCTGATTCATCATGATCCAATTTTAACGATTCATGATCTGATTCATGCAATTTTCATGATCTGATCCATTAGGATCCAATTTTAACAATATATGATCAGATCCATCATGATCCAATTTTAACGATACATGATCTGATACATCATCATCCAATTTTAACGATTCATGATCTGCTTCCATCATGATCCAATTTTAACGATTATATGATCATGATCCATAATGATTCAATTTTAACGATATATGATCTGATATTCTGATTTTCTTGGCAGTAAATCTAAATCATGCAAGAATAAAATGGTTCCAATTTATGGTTCATTTTGCATGAAATATAAGATAAATTTTTTATCATGTTTAATCATTTTTTAACGTCTGACCAGGAGGCGCAAAGAAAAGACAAGAAACCGAAGAGCCGCCCGTGAAGAGGAAGGTGAAAGGCTGCACAACGTTGTGTGTGAAACACTGGCCGACACGTATGAGAGTCTTACAGGTTAGCACCTTCTTTAATCTGCTAATGGAGTTGAATTCTTCTCCAATTCCATTTAATTGAAAGAAACCTAAAATATGACACAATCATTCATTCATAAATGATACAAATTTAAACCAACTACTAAAATCAGCAAGTCAAAATCTTATTCCTATCTTAATTTATTTATGTTTGAATTCGACACAATGGCGGATGTCATTTTGTTCAATTCTGTTTTGAAGAATTGCGAATAATGACATAATTTTCCCAAGAGGGACATAAAGATTATGATTTATTTCTTCATAAATTTGATTAAGTTTTATTCCAAAAGATTATAGCCTACACAAGGTTTTAACAGCATGTTTTGATAACTTTATGTGTACACAAAAATATACTTGATACTTACAAAAGAAAACAATTTGTTATAAGCTAGAAAACTTGAGATAGATTATAAAGAAATACAAGGCATTCCAAAATCCTTCAAATGGCGGCTCCAATAGTAGTATATAGAAGTAGCATTATTTTTAAATAATTATACAATAATGTGTTAGATTGCTTCGGGAGGTATGATACTTGTTCAGAAGATTTTTTTTTTTTTATTTTATCATGTGCAGGGGGCAGGGGGCTTTTGTCCCTTTCAGAGGCCTGCCTCTGTTGCCCCCCAAATGAAATGACAGAATATACTTGTTCAAACATCATTAAACTTGCCCCGCAAAATGTAACCCGACAAAATCCCCCTTCCCTTTTCCTCCAAATGCCTAGCTACGCCGCTGGTCATATGAAAAAGGGTTTATGTCAGACTTTATATCTCCTTTAAAGTCAGTGTTTTTCATGCATGAGAAGCTTTGAGAAAAGCTTTGTTATAGGTGAATTCTGTTTGGTCTAGGTATGATCTGTGATTGTATTTTTTTGGACAATGGAACGATATTAAAATAGACAGTTGTATGATATGTGCGACACGGACAAGAAAGGGCTATGAGGATGGACAAACTTAAAGTACTCGAAAATTTAAATTGATGATTGTCAACAATTGTGAAATATTATTGATAGAAACCAGGATGGCACTAAGGTATAGGTATACATAGTATTTTTTTAAAATTTAAGGGACAGGTAAACAAATGGTGGAGACGGGTAGTAGGGGAACTTGTACGCTTTTTTTTTTCGAAGACCGATTTTCCAAGTTGAGCAAATCCACGGAGGGAGAACTCACCGGTCTTCCCGTAGTGCACCTCAATTCTTGTAAAAATTGTCGTTGTAATATAAGATCGGTATTCAAAACAAATGAAGTTTCCTTCCATTTTTAAACGATTTTGCGAGTAGATGATGCGATACTAGAGGCTCTCGTCATACTACACTCAACTGAGACAGAAGCAGTACAGAAATTCTTCGACCATTTACACCACGAGGCATGCGAAGGACCTGACAAAAAGTACGTAAAAAAAAAAAAAATCAGAAAAAGATTAATATATTTTTGGGAAGGAATTAATTATATCAGGGGTAAGGAACTAATTTGTTTTGGGGAAGAGATAAACATCGCGGTGAAACGAGATAATATCTCGGGGAACAAGATTTTATTTCATTCCCTCGAGATAATTTTCCTTTTTCTAACTGTTTTATTTTATCCATGTTATGCCTTCGTAGATATATGAATAAACTTTGTACAATATATAGATATGTTTCTGCGGGTGAAGCTAGAGGGGGGATGAAGCTGTTGCAATGTAGGTTGCTTGCTATAGTCACTTTCTGTCAGTCGGAAGTGTATTAAATGTATATGGCCAGGTAGCAGCAATTAACATAAGCTGCAATATTTCAAATATACTCAAAAACCATGAAAGCAGCAAAACATTCCCATCAAAACTGATCATTTTACAGCATTTTAAAGCTAGAATATTGCTAATGTTAACTTATTGTTGTTCGATTCTTCCCCAAAATATTTCAAACATTCGTATTTGAAATTTAGGAAAGAGATAGAGTAAAAGAATTGCATTAAAGAATTATAGCTGTATTACATTTCATACTTTTGCACATGCTGAAAATTATTGTAAAATAGTTTTGTAATACCTATAAGAGCATTTGTGACTATTTATAAATGTTTTGTTTGGAATTATATGTTCTTTCCTCTTGGTATAAAGTCTCTGCATATGTCCACATTCCGCGGGAAACAGTGGAACATACATTTATCTGTACATGTGACTTATTGATATAAAATTTCAAAAGCAATATTTCAGTGACCATGTGGTGAATCAAGTGTATTTCGATAATCCAAAGAAAACCATATTGATATTTTATCATTATGAGGAGTTAATCAAGTTTATAGCTCTGAGAGAATTTTGTATGAACGGCTGGTAGATGTCCAAGAGTAACAGCACATCATCAACCATTCCTCAAAGTAGATATAGGAACCGAAAGTGGGCGGGGGAAGGTCAGGTGGCAACGCCCTCTATTTTTCCGGCAAATGACAAAAGTGCTCCTTTTGAAAATGAAAAGTGCCCCTCAATTACTGTCAAAGGTGCAAGAACTGGTGGAATGTGCGCACAATCTAAAACTGAGAATATTACAAAAGTGCCCCTTTCAAAATGAAGTTTCCTTTTACTTTGTTGTTTTGGGAGACTTTGGGCTCACTAATTCAATCTACAGACTGGGGGACGTATGTATATGACTTGGGAAGTGCTCCTAAAGAGGATGTGCAACTCCCCACGTTTTGAAAGCTGCCTACACCCCTTCCCCCATACCTTGCATTCTATTTAAACATTGAAAGAACATTAAAAAGAACATTTAAAGGCCATATGTCACCTCTAAAATACAAGGTAAATATAATTCAATTCATGTGTTTTGATTGGTTGAAACACAATGACATAATGTGTACTAAAATTGATAGGCCAAATAGTATCGTTTTGGAATACAATGTACACGACAGATGGCCTTTAAAGGAAATGAAACAAAATTCAAAAAGAACATTTAAAGGAAATCAAAAATCTTCAAAGTGCATGAATTATGAGTAACACATGTTTACGAAAAGTTTATGTTATTACTGAGCATTTTCATGTAAGTACCTATATGGCATCATATTATTCAATTAGTCGTTACACCAGTCGCTTTAAACCACGCGGTTGAGCTCTTAGATATACATATGAAATCCCATATCTTGTAAAAGTATATGGACAGGTGGATATTCTACATTTACCAGCTGACCAATCACAGCTTTGAACAGTGTGGTCTTTGAATTATGGCATTAACACAAACAGAAAAAGACCGATTGACATTACTAGTAAACTGAAAAGTGTCTGGTAGTAAGGTTTGACTAAAATTAATTATAAGCCAGCTGTGCTCGAATTCCATTTAGAAGTTATTGCATTTCAAAGATTGACCAGTACATCGCATAGTGTGATGTCATACTTGTGGATACAAGACATTAAGAAAAACTAAGGCATGTCATTTCCACTACGATCCAAAAACATTTTGAATCAGCGTATATGTTCTTTTCAAACGTTTCGACGTATGATTATAAAAACAATGAATTAAATATAACAAATAAGAAGCCTGCGGCACGTTCACAAGTTGCATGAAAATATGCGTATTCATGCCTAGGTATTGGAAAATAATTTCAGTGGTTTTAAACCGATTTTGTTGACATTGGCTGCTACTTCATATTTTTATTTATATTTAAAAAGAAAGGCATTGTTTCATAAATAAATGCAGAAGTAAACGCCGCCGTGCTGGTAGCGTCACTTTCGGTTTTCAAATGTTGCTATTGATTGTAAGAAATCTGTGATGCTATCGACCACATATGTAGGTCCTTATGTTCAAAAAGATAGCAGATTTCTCACGATCAATAACAAAAAGAATTAAAACCGGACGTGACGTTACCAGCACAGCGACGTTCAAGTTCTGCATTTATCAATGGGACGATATCTTTTCTTTAACCAACAATAGCGCTATTCTCACCTTTTCCAGTCCCGGCATCTGTAGTCTCACCTTTGCCAGTCCATGCATCAGTAGTTTACGAATTTATTCTACATTTCTATAATCATAACGACCTTACGAGTTTGTTTTTTGTTTTACCTGACCAGGTGAAGAAATTGTGGTTAAATTAAACGAATTGGCTGCAGAGGACGTTAACCTGGTGAAGGGTCTATTCGATGAGCTGTTCACGTAGCATGCGCAAAACCACATGCAGAGGGTGGAGCACCTGAAGATGCCGAAGAAGAAGAAGGACGTCGGAAGATGGAAAGAAAGGGCAGAACACGTAGGGGTGCTTAATGGGTTGGATAAACAAGTTCAAAAGGAATTCTTTTTCATAAATTGTAGCTTATAACACACACTTTATTAGAAACTAAAGTAATTTCTTAAGTAGATAAAAGTTATTTTAAAATATTTTATATTAACGAGATATTTCTCAAACATAAAGTAAATTAGAGATAAGAAAGTTTTAGTAAAAAGTTTTTTGATAATTTCAAGAGCCTAATTTTAAGATGTTGAATCCGATGAATATTATTCTACATTCAAACATTTGATAGCATTACAATTTCGAATTGTATATAATCTATCTTCCCACACACAGACAATTTAAGGCATTTTCTTGCCTAAAATCTTGTGGGTTCGGAAATGTGTTAATGTTGCATTCTTCTAAAGCTATTCACCTAATTTTCCGCCAATTTTGTTTGGATTCGCTTATTTTTTTGTGTACATATTCCGACAATTTCCTTCGAGAAAAACCAATTCAATAAACAAAGTATGATTCTAAATGCATGATTCAATAAAGAATAGTATATATTGAAATTTTTATTTTTTCTTGTTTCTGTATTTGAAGATACTGCTTTCATACTATATATAGCACAAAACTATATGTTTTGCTCCATTGAAATCTGTAAAAGAACTAACAAATTCGGGATCATGCTTTACTAGAAGGAAAGTTTGGGGGATTTTCATTAGGTTTTCTGAAAAATGCCCTCTAATGTCTTATTAATGAGCGTAATTTCAATTTCAATTTTTTCACCACTGCCGATAGAATAGTCCCTAAACACTTTTTCTGAACGTTATTAAAACCACGCAGTTTTCTGTATTCATAAATAGTAGCATTTACTGAAAGGTACCTTAGATTATTACCAATGGAAAGTTCAATCTGAAGGTTTTAGGGCCCGGTAATAAATACCATGATCTAATAATACTATTTGTGTCACTGATGCATGATAGAATTATTTCTGAAATCAGTTTTGCTCAGAAATGTTGACTCGAGTCGCTGACTTGGATTTGTTTTGATTTGTGAATTGATTTGACATCCGAGCAAACGACTTGTGACTTGAATTGACTGCTTGACTTGCGAGAAAGTGACATGTAAATTAACTTGACGAGACGAAATTTGACTCGTCAACATTAAACATTTTCAAATTAAAATGAAAACAGAATAATGAAATTGAAGAAATTAAAGAAGTTGTAGATGTTTTTATTGTATACAATCTAATCGTAACACAGACTAAACTCATGTTTACCATACCTTTTATTGGAAGAATCTTTATACAATGCAAGTTTTATACTAAACACACATGCTTACTGCATTTGAGGGTATCTAAATATGCAAAGGGAGTAATAAGAGGTCACTATACAGACCTGGACCAATCAGAAGCCAGCATTCCAGTCATGTGACTAATTTCTCATGATTATTCATAGATACCAATGCTGGCTTCTGATTGGTCCGGGTCTGTATAGTGGCCCCTGAGATTTTCCACCAATCTGATTGGTCAAAAAATGACATAATTCTATTACGTATGTAATGGACCAATACCTTGTTCCGCAGAGTCCTTTTAAAGAGGTGTATAGTTCATTTGCAATGCTGGCTTCTGATTGATCGGGGGCCCGTCTGTATAGTGACTTCTAAGATTTTTTTCTTCTGGGTCATCAGATTGCGTCACAAGATAGTCTGAATTGTTCTATAAAGTCCTTTTACGAAGTGCATAGCTTTTCGGTTGTATCATGGTACTCATTGTCGCCCATTTCACAACAATACACCCTGATAATCTATTGATTAATAATAATAATAATATAATAATAATCGTAGTGCTTATATAGCGCTTTTAAACTTTATCAAAGCGCTTTACAATTATTACCCTGGTCACTGGGCCTTAACTCTTCTGAAAACTTTCTCACTCCCTGGGGAGTCACAAGCCCGTTTTATCAGCAGCCATATACAGGCGCCGGGCTCCAAACACATAGAACTGTCACTGCCCTCACAGGTACCCATTACAGCTGGGTGGACTGAAGCAATGAAGATAAAGTGTCTTGCTCAAGGACACAACACACTGGCCTGGCCGGGAATCGAGCCCAGTACCTTCCACACCAGAGCCCGACGCCTTAATCACTAGGCCACTGTGCTCCCAAATTAGATTTGTCAAAGAGTTTAAACTGTAGAAATGATATAGATAAATCACGATTATCGATAATATTGGGATAATATCGTCACAATTTGCCAATTCGAGAAACAGGAAACTTGTCCTGTTTGAGACCATGTTTTTGAAAATAGATATTTGAGCGGCGATATTTTTATAACAGTGTGATTTGAAAACGAAATTTTATTTTCACAATCCATTGACTTTGCACAGGGAGCAAAATTTGAGCAACGATATTTTGAAAACGTGACTGATTTCAGAAGACATTTTTTTCTGACACTCCTCATTTGAGAAACAATTTTTCTGAAACACTCATTTGAGAAACAATTTTTCTGAAACACTGTCATTTGAGGCAGTTTTTTGCTCAACTCTTTTTCATTTGAGAGGAAAAAGCTGGCGTCTAACGAGAAATGACAGGACAAAACTGCATTTTAATGCAAAATACGGGGGTCTACGGGGGTTTCATCGTGGGAATAATTGGACAAAACTACGTTTTTAACGGGAAAAATGGCGTAAACGGGGGAATAACAGGACAGAACTGCGCTTTAATGCGAAATACGGGGGTCTACGGGGGCTTCATGGTGGGAATAATTGGACAAAACTACGTTTTTAACGGGGAAAATGGCGTCAACGGGGGAATAACAGGACAGAACTGCGCTTTAATGCGAAATACGGGGTCTACGGGGCTTCATCGTAGGAATAATTGAACAAAACTACGTTTTTAACGGAGAAAAATGGCGTAAACGGGGAATAACAGGACAGAACTGCGCTTTAATGAGAAATACGGGGTCTACGGGGCTTCATCGTGGAATAATTGGACAAAACTACGTTTTTAACGGGGAAAATGGCGTCAACGGGGAATAACAGGACAGAACTGCGCTTTAATGCGAAATACGGGGTCTACGGGGCTTCATCGTAGGAATAATTGAACAAAACTACGTTTTTAACGGAGAAAAATGGCGTCAACGGGGGAATGACAGGACAGTACTGCACTTATGCGAAATACGGGGGTCTACGGGGGCTTCATCGTGGGACTTTGATGTGTACTTCAGTTTTTGAAATTCCTTGAGCGCTCTTTTTTCTCAACCATTCACTTTTGAGAGGATAACTTAAAAAGAAAGAAAAAAGTGGTTAAAAACGAGGGAAATGGGTCAAAAAGCGAGGGACTTCATTGCGTACACAATGACGTCATTGCTTTGGGAATGGGACAAAGGTATCTATGACGTTATGATGTGTATTATGTTGTATGTGACCATCGACCAGTCTAGGGCTGTTCGGAGAGAGCCGCCAAGACGACGGAACGTCGATGAACCTTGCGTTGTACCAAAGCACTACTTAAACCGATTTCGCCCGAGTTATATTGCCCTATGCGAGGTTGACGAAAATACAGTCGCTACCCCCCGTCTAACATCAGGCAACTCTAGCGTATCAAGGGTAAGCAAGGTGTGTTTTCTTCCTTGTGACTGTTGGTGTGTATCATCCTGGGATAATTTCAAACAATTCATAAACCAATCTATCAATTCACATGTTATTGCCAGCCATCAACTTAAAAAAAACCCTAAAACACACTTACCATATTCAAATCCTAAAGTAATTACAGTGACAAATTTATTTGAGCGAGACACTAATAAATGACGCAACCCTGAGGATCAGGCTCATGGTCCACCACCCCTGTTATTCTCCTAAGCGACGACGATTCGCCTCTCTCTGAGTCATGGTAATCAAACACGCAGTATGCACACAATACCCCACAGTAAGTATAACACGCAATGCCAACACGTTATAACTCAATAACACGTTGTAGTTGTTAGTGTAGCGGACGAATGTTATGAATAATAAAACAAAAATCTTCACCCCGCTTTTAAATGTTCAGTCTTGAATGACATTCGATACTATTGACATATATGGTCATATACCACTATTAAGTGACCAATTGGATGGATTCAAAATGATGTTACGTATGTAATGGACCAATACCATTATTTAATATTCGTCTTTCATGTCTTATCCCATGGTAACAGACATCAAGGACATTTAAACAAAGGATCTATATTGATCCAATAAACACACATGGATAATGAATGTGTTTTCTTATCATTTCGTCATGCATAATCATCGATCGTCAATTCTTGACCATGCAAACATCTTAACAGATAATTTTACTCCATTGTTAAACATAAAAGAATCAAAGCACTAGTACCACCCAATTATTAAATACGCATTATGTACAGAAATGATGTATCGATCGGTTCTCTTTGTCAAACACAAGGACATTTAAACAAAGGATCTATATTGATCCAATAAACACACATGGATTATGATTTATTTTTCTTCTCATACTATTAATATCGATTTACCACGCAAACACATCTTCACAGATAAAGAAAGGATCTATATTGATCTAATAAACAAACATAGATTATGATTTACTTTTTTCTCCTACTATTGATATTGATTTGCCATGCAAACATCTTCACAGATACCCCATTGTTATATCATCACATTCTGACCGTTCTATTATTAAACACGCATTATGTACAGAAATGATGTATCGATCGGCTCTACTAAGGCCATTAATAAACAGCAATAACAAAAAATACGCATGGGATGTGCACAAAATAGATTAACTGTATATCCTAAACAAGGCCCGTGACGATAATTCAGTCAAATTGCGCTCGGTTTCTCCTACAGTTAGAAGTTCATGTCCTCAAATAACCACAGAAGCAGCATCGGAAGTTGGTACATAGATCTAAAGTGAAATTTAACAAAGGAAACAGACCACAGACAGCAACATTGACACAACGGTAAATTGGAATAAAAGGATGCGGAATAAATCCTTTTTTCTTCAACCTCGCGTGAGAAATACAAATTCGACACTTTTATCCAGGATAAATGTGCAGGGTGACCCTAGTAATCATGTTTGTTTTGACGTCATACTCAAACATTTGTTGGTTGGAGTTAGCCCTATGTAATCAAATCAATCAATGCAGGACAGAGGAGAAGTGGGATCATGATTCCAGTGGCCAAAAGGGCTACGCTCTTTGTTATCTGAATGTCAATCGATGGAGTTGACTGGATTATTGGTTGTTTACATACATACGTATGGTATAATTATAGCCCTCATACAATTTGAAGTTAGATAGCTATCATAAATTACGTTATTTCCCCGTAGATGCCAGTTTGCTCGTAAAAATGCAGTTCTGTCCGCTCAAATGAAAAGCAGTTGAGCAAAAATTGGCCCTACTGCTATGGCTGGAACGGTTCTATTTTGTTAGAGTCACACTGTAGCGAAAGAACTGTAAGTGTTCATTACAACTGACTAAGGCCTACAGGAGAGAAAAAATGCCTAATCCCAATAGGCATCTGATAGTGAATTGTCCGTGTATTTCTTCAGGCAATCTGTCCCCTAGCTGCAAGAAAGATGATCAATCATGCTCAGAAAAGTCATGCATATTGGTTTTAAGTTACAAAAGGTATAGTAAAACCTAGATTTTATCCCAGTCATTGATTTTTATCTTAACACAAATATCATTAAGAGTACAAAACAGTCTGAGATTCCCGCGCTTTTTCTTTCTTTCTGGTGGCATCATTTTGTCAATTCCACAATATTTTGGTTCTGGAAGAGGACCCACATAATTTTGATTTGAAGAGGTGCTGAAAAAATGAGGGAAATGGCCTTTTACAAGTTCTTGAATGCCAAACGCCTTTGGAAATTTTCGTAATGGTAGAAGGAAATGGCCTTTTACAAGTTCCCGAATGCCAAACGCCTTTGGAAATTTTCGTAATGGTAGAGTCACAAAACTTAAACTGTCAGAAATTCTAATTCTGGGATCTTCTATTTCGATCATGATTAATTTAGCGCCCCTTGATACCGCAGTAAGTGGACGAACTATTTTACGATCTATCAAATATTGCAGTAGAAAATATCGGGTACTATGACGAGTAGTAGTACACTTCCCTTCTCCACGCATCAAAACTCATCATGAATGCAATACAACTGATTTTGTTAACTGACTTGATGAATCTACACACACGAATTTATAAAGACTTAGGAAATACTATACACATAAGAGATAGAAAACAAACAAATAAAAACATAGTATATACAGCTACAACTTATTTATTTCATCATGTAACAAATAATAAAAACCGTCACAGTTACAGGCAAAATATATTTATATGATGATTTTATTACGGAAAATGTCCAGGTTTCTTCTATGGTCAGAAAGTTGTTCCAGTTGTAAGGATTTTGTCATATGATATCTAATACTGTTTGAATAAAAGTTTTTAATAGTTTATCATCCTGGAGCACCGCTAACCTCAGCTGTTGACATACATCTACCATAAATAGCATAAAAGTAATAATTCGAAAAGGATGAAGATGAATTCTTTCAGCTGGAAAAACTTCTTTCATTATCGCTGTGGTGACATCACAAACATTATCACGTTGGATGTCATTTAGAAATTTCTGAAGCACTTGGTAGTTCTCATTAGCTGCCATCCTCACAGCTATACTTCTGGCCTTATTAACAATTGCCATCACATTTTTGTCATTCTTCCAAGGAACTGGTGGTTCATCCGGACACGTAGCTCTTGTTAAATCCTCAAGCCTCTACAACAAAATAGAGTTACTTTTTCATGATATTTCTGTACTTCTAAAGAGACTGTCTAGTTGCTGGCTCCGGGATTATGTTGTCCTATGCCCATGGTTGAGATACAGTCAAAGTATAGTTTATTTTTTTATATTTTATATCTGACCACTCCGGTACAACAGACTTTCAATGATTACGATAGACGTTAACTTGTTTCCGAATATGTTTCAGTCTCTTATGTCTGAGTTGTAAGATATGTGCAGCTCTGTAAAACACACTTCTCACCAATTTGGTACTGACACTGTTTAAAGCCTATTCTATCTGTCCCCTGTCAATTTCTCTTGTGATGCATGTATGATCCTTCTGATTATTACCTTCAGTCTCACAACCGGCACAATCCCGTTTCAAAATCGTATTTGCCTCTTGAAGAGCAAGATCTAAGAAGACTTGTTCCAGCAAGCTTTTTAATACCGGTTCAGTAGCTGATGGAATGCTCATGAAGTTTATTGTACACGTTCAAACTCTTTTTTTATTGTTCCTGGTTCAGTCGCAAATGGTTCAGATTTAGATAGTTGAACACACAATTACAATGACGGGGTCGTCGCCTGCGTATTCTGTTATGATAGTACAAATGCTATCACGAAACGCTTAATACGACCCGGACGAGAACACAGGTACGACATACGGACAGACACAAGCTCCCTTTGCAAAGTCAATGGGTTGTGAAAATAAAATTTCGTTTTCAAATCACACCGTTAAAAAAATATCGCCGCTCGAATCACACCGTTTAAAAAATATCGCCGCTCAAATACCTATTTTTAAAAACATGGTCTCAAACATAACAAGTTTCCTGTTTGTCGAATGAGGTGACTTGGTAAGTTGTGACGATATTATCCCAATATTATCGATAATCGTGATTTATCTATATTATTTCTACAGTTTAAACTCTTTGACAAATCTAATCAACAGATTATCAGGGTGTATTGTTGTGAAATGGGCGACAATGAGTACCATGATACCCCCGAAAAGCTATGCATTTCGTTAAAAGGACTTTATAGAACAATTCAGACTATCTTGTGACGCAATCCGATGACCCAGAAGAACAAATCTTAGATGTCACTATACAGACGGGCCCCGACCAATCAGAAGCCAGCATTGCAAATGAACTATACACCTCGTTAAAAGGACACTGCGGAACAAGGTATTGCTCCATTACATGCGTAATAGAATTATGTCACTTTTTGACCAATCAGATTGGTGGAAAATCTCAGGGGCCACTATACAGACCCGGACCAATCAGAAGCTAGCATTGGTATCTATGAATATTCATGAGAAATTAGTCACATGAATGGAATGCTGGCTTCTGATTGGTCCGGGTCTGTATAGTGACCCCTTACTACTAAAGGGAAGTTAAAGATATACAATTTATATAGAAACGACTCGATGAAAGGGTAGAAAATTGATACTTTTGTGAGCTACAATATTAGACAAAGCTGTTTTGGGAATTCAGCTTTGTAAGAGATATTTAGTATATTTCTCTTGATTATCTCCTTCCTTAACCTCTCACTCCCCTTTTTCCACTGTTTGGATTGGGAGGAAACTGGAAAAGGCAAGTAAATTATGCCTCATAGATGCTCCATCATGCGTTCTAATTTTCTGGGTTGAACAAGAAGATGCTGTAAAATGTTTTAAATTGCAACAGACCCTTTGCTTTGTCGTATAAGCAGTAACGATACGAGTGACGAAAAAGTGAGGAAATGAAGAAACGTCCTATCAGATTCATACAATTGAAATTGGCTTACATTAATCAAACACTGATTCCTGTTTTGAGTACAGAAACTTTGATCATAAAGTATGTTATTTTCGGGCAGGTGTACAGATAGAAAAAACTTTCATTTCGCCATTGTCACGTTCTCTATCATAATTTTTCTGCCCCCACTTTTCGAAGAAATTAGTGTATGCTTATGGGAATAATTTGTTTTAGTCTTTACCGGAATATGTGTTCTTATATCTGTCCATGTTAAAGGACTGGTGACTTGTATAAGCAAATTTACTTTAAACTGATGCTTGACACTCACTAAATACTTAGTAACACGTACTTTTCCAAAACGATAATTGAAAAAGTGTGACAATTGTGTTATTTTGAAGTTCAGAATAATCACTTTGTGTGGCGTCTCATATTTAGATAAATTTATTCAAATATGTGACGTTGCAAGTTGTAGACCCCCGAAGAACTGTATGTGTAAACGCGTACAATGTAATTACATAACTAAAATGTCTTCAGCAAAAAGATTATAAATTTCATTCTCTGATACCTTAGATGTAGGAGATATTTTCTGAGAACTTGACGGAGACATAGACCCCATTGTATACCTGAAAAAATGTTCCGAGATATTTCCGGAAACTTAATCACTTTGAGCCAGCTGAGCCCAAAGTTCCAGATCTAAAGGCCTGTACGTACATAACAAGCCCTTCGCGAACGTTTTCACAACACCGCAGATTTAAGGTAACTTACGAATACATTTTGGAAATAATTAGTGCCTCTCAGTTTCATCTGGTACATGCACTAATTCATACAATACTCTCCTTTTCGTCTAAAGTATATCACCATGCGATCTATTTCCTAGAAATCACCAAAAGAAAGATACAAGTTTTGGCGTACAATTGTACTCGAGCTACAGTGTAGTAGTAGTAGTATCTGAAAATACACACAATACACTAGTACACGCATTGTATGTCAGTATGTGTATTCGTACCGCCAGATGGAGATCACTGTCCAACTTGACACATCACAAAATTTTAATAATTTGAATAAGAATAAGAAGTTGAATTGTTTATATGAGCGGAAAAAAGGGTTTTTCTAAGATTGCAAAAGACTGAGAGATTTTTCGAACTACATAAGTATTAGAAGGTTGTTGCAAATTAGAAATTACATGAGTTGATACCAAAATTGCTACATGACACCAGTCCTTTAACATAACATTTAGGTCATATATAGGCGCTGTTTTTAAAACCGCCTTAGAGATGTAATCAGCTAATGTTATTCCAAGGAATGTTCAAAGCAAGAATGCTGATGATTAAGGGATTAAAGGAGTCTGGCATATTACGTGAAGGAGAACTTCAAGTATAAGAAAATGGTAAGGAAAGCGTTTCAAAATCTCATTCCGACAAGGAGCTATTCAAGTTTAAAGCTCTGTCTTATCTGTGCAGAAATTACTATTAAATTAATTCTACCATGGAAAGTTGGTATCCTCATCCTCACAGTTTTAAAAATTATAAATGCATTTTAAAGAAACTTCATTCTATTTTCCCCCTATCTAAGTTAATGTTCCTTAAACTTTCTTCAAGTGGTATATTATATATCCTTCCTAGATTCATTTGTACTACTTTTTTTAATTATCCTATGACTTTTAAGCCGCAAAATTGCAGAACAAGGCTTTGAGGAATCTGATCACAACTTTTCCAATTTTAGTCGTTTTTACACAAATGATACCAAACGTTAAGCTTAGATATCTCTGAGAATGAACTTTTAAAATACTTTCTTCACCGTTTTTTTTTTATATTTTGAAGTCCTCTTCCGCTTAACCCTGAGATAATTCTGTAAACGTTTTTAAATGAAATAGGTCTAGGTAAGCTATTAACAAGATAATTAATCAAATTCATTTAATGGCTATCTTTAATGAGCTCACTTTCAACTATTTATGGGATGAAACTTCTTCCAATCACTGACAAATGCATAACGATATTAAGTTGTCTGCCCAACAGCCCAATCATACATGTCACATCAGAAAGTGACACATGTTGCATGAGTTATGCACTTCTTTCAAACTTCAAAAACTGATCTGCTCAGAGTTTTATACTCTTTCTACCAATATAGGAATTGCTGCATGTCCATAGACATTCAAATATGATTTTATTTGTAATATTGATATATACTTCAGTAATTTTTTTACTAAAAAGGAGTACTAGACCAAAAGTTGAAGGCGTATTTTAAGGATCCCTCAAAAATCAAATACTAATCTGAGCACGCAACGGTATAACATTTTTCTGGTTGATATGAATATTCAAGTAACCTTAGCCCTCACATTGTCTGCGGGCTCTGGAAGCATGAAGTGTATAGATCTGTTGTGGATAATATCAAATTCGCATAAACGAACGCCCTTACTTTTCGGTCTACTGCCCCTTTAATTGTATCATTACCAGTTACCAGGAGGTCGCAGCTACTGAAGGTACATGTGCGATTATCCGTTTCCAGTAGAGGCAAGCATCTGCATGTCTCACACACTCCTTATTTTGTTTACGTCATTCAGCCAGGTCCTCCGTGGTGTGCTTAAGCCCGTCTGCCATTCACCTTCTCCGTAATACCGTAATAAGTAACTTCTGAAGCTTGTCTCCCCTTACAGCATGTCCATATTACTTGAGTTTCCTTTGGGCTATAAGGTTATTGAGGTTTAAGCATTTTCCCTTTACTTTGATTAAAACTTCTTTGTTACTCATATGTGTTGTGTATGGGACCTTAAGCATTTTCATATAAAGTCACAATTCAGAAACATCAATCTTCTTTACGATATGTTAATCTAAAGTCTAGGTTTCACTAGAATATAGGAAATTTGACAAAACACAGCAGCTAGTGAGCCGCTTGCTATAGCTGCAATTTGTACGTATTTAAAAGTGAAAATGTCTTTAATGTTGATGAATCTTTGCCTGGCTATTTCCATTATTTTTGTTATCTGTGTGTGTGTGTTGTTCTATTCTATGTAATTGACTGACTTAAGTACTTGAACGTCTTAACTTGTTCTAAGTATATTCCCACTACCACAATGTTCACTTTCGATTTCACCACTGCTTTACTGACCACCATTATTTTTGTCTTTTTCACATTCATCTACAAGCCTCTCTTCTTACTTTCTTCATCTACTATGTTGACAATCTTTTGTTGCGATACTTCTGACACGGCACCAAGGACGGTGTTTGTCCGCATAGCTCAAGTTTGTTATGTTGTATCAACCAATGCTAATTCCTGCTTCATTATTTGCTTTTCTAAATATCTCTTCTGTGTAAAAATTGAACAGTTTTAGTAAAAGGGTGACTTACACCCCTTTTAATGTCAACACTATTGGTAGCTTTTGCAATGATTGTATCAGCATTTCATGGTGGACTCTCTGCCTTTTAATGTCGAAACTATTGTACTCTTGATCACTTAATTTGATACTTGCAGTTTGGTTCCAGTAGAAATTATGTATGAAAAGTATGTCATTGCTGTCAATAGGTAGCTTTTGCAATGATTGTATCAGTATTTGTATGTAGCAGATATGTATCATGTCTTTTCCACCTTTGAGGTATTTATCCAGGATTAATCTTAGGTTACGAATTCCTGCTCTGCTTCTAATTCCGGCTCTAAAACCTAATTGTGTGTCTCATTTCTCCCTTTCAATCTTACTTTCATTATGTTCCAATATAATCCTTAACATTATCTTTACCATGTGACTTATTAGACTAATAGTTCAGTATTATGCGCACTCTTGCCCATTGCTTTTGTTTGGTAGTTTTATGAAGCTGGAGTGTTTAGGTCACCATCTATACCAGCTGTCTTTCCTGGTTGTATCATCTTCATCTCTTTCACTACCTCATCTTTTAAGATTTCTGTACCGGTTTCTCTGAGAGCTCTACTTCAGGCTTGTTGGAATATCATATAATTCTTTTATGTATTCGACCCATCTTTTCCCAATTTCCTTTTTATCGAATAACAGCGTCCATTTGCGTCCTTAATGTGATTGTTAATTAGATCTTACTGGTTTCTTTTGTCTATTAGTTGACGACCTTTGTCATGCATTTCTCTCTCGCTCTATGCTCTTTCTCTTTAGGTATTCCACGATCTTGCATATATCATTTTATAAAGTGTTCTTTTCTCCGTTACAATTGTATCATACCATGATAGCAGAAATTCGCTAAGCCTTTAGTTTTAAAATTTGACTTGTGACTTGACTTGATTTGCCAAAAAGTGACTTGTGATTTTTGATTTGACTTGTAAGCAAATGACTTGTATGTGACTTGACTTAAATTGCGAGCAAATGACTTGTGACTTGACCTGACTTGCAAAAATATGACTTAAAATTTGTCTGCGATTTTCGACCAATTTTCTTAAATTTTCGGATTTTTCTTCAATGTTTGGGAAATTTCTTTCAATTTGGGGAAATTTCCTTGCAATTTTTTTCAATTTTGAAAAATTTACTTTCTTTTAGGGCTTTTTTTCTCAATTTTGGCTTAATTGCTGAAATTTGGGAAATTTCATTCAATGTTTGAGAAATTTCCTTAAATCTCGTGCAATTTTCGGAACAATTCCCTAATTGAAAGAAATTTTGTCTTCATCTATTTCTGGTAAAATACTTCAATTTTCAGGAAATTATTAAAATATTTGAAAAGTTTCTTCAATGCTCATGTAATTTTCGGAAAATTTCTTTCATTTTGGAGCAGTTTTTTTCCATTTTTGGTAAATTTTATAAATTTGTGGGAAATTTCCTTCAATGTTTGGGATATTTTTTCAATATCTAGAAAGTAGTTTTGCTTATCGTGCAATTTCCTTCAATTTTCTTTAATTTGGAGGTTAAAAGTTTTCCATTTTTGGTTATTTTTCATCAATTATTGTAAAATGATGCCAATTTTACTAAAATTTTCAATGATTTTGTTAAATTTGCTTTCAATTTTCTTGTTTTAATTTCCTAATTTTCCCGATCGAAAAAAAATATGAAATAGGGAACGTGAAATCCTTTTGGGTAGTACGTATCCCCTGCTGTCCGCTAATTAGTCTGAACTCGTGTCCCAGTATGTTTTATTAATCATGACAAAACTGCTCATAAATCGTTCCTCTGATATATTTTACCCCGGCGCCGCCTTGGTTCTGCGGGATTGAAACACCCTTCCGAAAAAGTTCCAATATTTTTCATTACTTCAATAATCATTTGAAGATGTCAAAATGCGCCCTTACATCAGTGATGTTCGAAAATCCCATGTTAGAAAATCGAACATCTTCTGTCACCGGATGTTTGCTTTTCTTGTTAGGTGACGAGGCCCAATATCCTGTTCGTAATATCGAGGCTAATTAAGAACTTTGCAGTCCGGCTGAGTGATTTTTTCACTTTTTAAAAGAGAGCGTTTCAATGTTTTCCAAGTAAAGTGTCGTCGGATGTAAGGGCAGAAATTGGCATCTTGAGCATCCTCCTCTGCTCCTTGTGATTTTCCTAAATCTGCCCCTGTCCTAATATGTAACACGAATAGTTTTGTCGTTACTAAGAGATGGTAACCAGTCGCGTAGCGAGGATTTCTGTAAACGATAACGTGACTTACCTGTGCGAAAAGGTTCTGCAAACAGTAACGTGTGTGTTATAAAGACTGTAACGTGCTGTAATCAACATGTCGAGAAAATAGCCCGAACCAGCAGAAAAGAAAAACACTGCTTGTGATCTGCCTAAGTAGTTTTGGATACAAATGTTTTATAACTTGACAATATATCTCCTGAACTGAACCCATTGTGATTCTGATGACTGACTGTAGTGTATTTGCCTTTATCATTGGCGGAGCCATCCAGCATGGAGTGAGTGGGACATTGGGGACCTACCCTACCTAATAATTTTCTCCCAGGATTTGGACAAATTTAAAAAGATATCTTGGGATCTTGTTACGAAATCGGGGACGACTCTGTTTTGAAGAAATTGGAAAATCAATCGAAGGGAGAGGGAAATCATTCCCAGTTTCAACGTGGCGTCGTTATTGGCAGAAAATCAAGTGAGGGCATTTTTTTATAG
The DNA here is from genome assembly GCA_020152595.1 of Chiridota heheva. Taxonomy (NCBI): domain Eukaryota; kingdom Metazoa; phylum Echinodermata; class Holothuroidea; order Apodida; family Chiridotidae; genus Chiridota; species Chiridota heheva. The sequence continues at coordinate 299,680 of JAIGNY010001371.1, forward strand.
TAATTGAGGGGCCTTTTTCAAGTTTAAAAAGGGCACTTTTTTAGTTTTCGAAGAAGTGCGGAAACGTGCCCTCTGGACGCGTTTCCTACACATATGTGATATGGTATAGGCGGTATTTTGGGGAGCACGCGCGCTTGCCCAGCCCTTCTTTTTCAAAAGTAGACTTATGGTAGGCTAATTCCGCCTATGGGTTTGAGATTAGAGAGCCAAGACCAATGTTTGCAATTGCCCATCGGGCGAATAATAAAAGGTTTACTTTTGAAAATTGCTACTTCTTGGGGCTCATGTCTCTCTCACTACGGCCATTGGTGTCGGATCTATGCTTATGTAAGATTTGTGAGTGGTTTTTAAGCTTCCAGAAGAGAAGATTGAAGTAGAATAAGTCCATACAACTTTTAAAATGGCATTTTCTGCCTGGTCCGCCCTCAACTTTAAATAAGGGACCTCCTTCCCCCGTCCGCCCCAATTTTCAAAATGGCGCCTCCTTTTTTTACTCTGGGACACGGAGGCAATTTTTCTTGTGGTTTCGACATCGCTATTTGTGACAAGTTCAGTGACATGCTTTTAATAAAGCTGGGACAAAACATGCGTGAATGGAGTGATGAATGTCTTCAAAGCTACTCAGACAGTCAGGCTATTGAAATTTTAGTTACCCATTTTTCGCCCAGTTGTAATTATGAACTCGCAGGTACGAGTTACAACTCTAACAACGAATAACTAAGTTACAATTACGAGGAAGTTTAACTGTTCAAGTCGGAATTACGCAAAAACAAGTATATTTACGAGTTTTTGAATCATAACTACGAGTTCGTGAGTCGTAATTACGTGGCCAAGTTTGGTTTTAGACATGTATATTTTTCGAGAAAGAATTTTGGATGGTATTTTTGATCTTCCGCTATTACGGCACACTCGATCAGTCACTTAAAGTGGCGATATCGTCATATGTGCACAACATTTGAATTCCTTTCAATTTTTTGATTGGTTGAAATTTTGCTACGCGATTCGTTGTCTCGTATTGCAAGGTATATAGTTATTTAAAACGCCTTGAAGGCCACTACACAAGATAGCCCAGATGGTTGCGGCGATCACCATTATCATTTTTTTCAAATCATGTCGTGAGTTCGAGCCCTGGTAGAATCGTTTATCTTCTTCTTCTTTTTTTTTCTTAGTAATTTTTATTTGGTGACTATCATTGTAGTATTATAATACTAAAATTTCACTTTAGCTTTTTGACAAAAAAGCATTGAAAAAAACAAATAAGTTTCTCGTCACAGTAACGTAATGCGCTGTGTATGTAATTCTGCACACACAACGTACATGCTAGTGTCTGGCTGTACTGTGTGGTACAAATAAACAGGATCGGATCTTGCCTCCCTAACCGGAAGTGACGTCAAAATATAGTATCCCCATTTTTACCGTATTTTACTGAGACGAGCCTCCCTCTTAAATAATTCATTTTGCAAAAGCAAATTTAGATGACGTCAGGGTTTTCCCAATACACATGGGTGGCGTTTTTGTGAAGATATGACACGTAATGATACTCAATTGCATATATATCATGAGGTTATAGCATGAGTAACTGGAAATGTGATTCTGCACGAAAATGTACTGTACTTCAAACAATAACATACATGCATGTTGTAAACTCAGCTATCAATTTACTGTAATCAACGTGTTGGGGGAAACAAGATACACCTAAGGGGAGGAAACAATAACTTTTAGAAATTTTCTAAGAAAAAAATGTACAAAGATTATCATCGCATCTTGGTGATAGGTAAGATGTCGTATTGCCCTGTCATGTCTATATTAATATATGGTACATATCCCTTTTAAACATAGATTGGGTGAGTTTGTGAGTGTATGTGGTGGGGAGGGTCAAACACGAAACAATGATTTATTTTAGCACATTTAATTCCCTTATTAAAAAATTGATTAGACTTTTCGATGTGTTGTGCTCCATTGGTTTCATATAATTGCTGGTGACATTTCTCTCTCTTTTTTGCTGCCACATTTAATAAGAAATAAATTGGAAAATGGTGACATAATCCGTAAACCCAGTGATTATAGTTTTCATCTGACAAAGGTGTAGTGATAATCATTAGTCGGAAATTTCGGGAAAAGGGAAGAATTTGTTGTTTTCTTCTCAAGCCAATGCCGATGAATGGTTTGAGATGATTGTGTGGCTTGTATGACCCCGGGCGGCGGAAACGGTTTTGGGCTCAACATTTGTCCTTTACTTCTGAGTCACTTAATATGAAAGCCAAGTACGGCAGAAGCGTATTTATAGGAGGTAGAAGCGAATTGTTATCATTTCTCCTGGCGTTAAGAAGGAAATTGGTCCAATATTTGATTATTAACGAACCATTTTGCTTTCGTTTTGAAATTTGTGACTATGAAAATTATTCAAACAATTGAATACAAAATGCCAAGAATTCTGTTTTCTATCATTCATTTGATAATTTTGTTAATTATAGTAATGGCTTTGTTGGGGATAAGGAATCTTTAAGGGCATAATCCCACAATAACCCTCCTCTCCTTTAGACACGCCATTCAGGCTGGTAATATGTATTATGGTATTATTAAACCTCATATATCAGTAATGACTGATGAAAAATTGTTAGTACTTACAATAATTACTGAGAGTGCGAATCAAATAGGCTGCAACATAATATAAATAGACAAGTTAAATGTTACTTCAAGTAAATATAATTTAAAAAATCACTTTATTAATTAGCTGAAACTCGTGTTGTACCATTTACTAAGTACCGATCTAGTAATGTCATGACTCAATAAACAAATTAGACTGACGTGATAAAGAATTAGAGTTCCCTTTATGTATCATCTAAAATAAAACGCTTTATTTTAGCATACGATTTCAGGTTTTCATATGCGAAAACAACATGTATATGTTATGATCAGCCTTTGTAACATTTTTACCGTTTACAACTACCACAACAGTACAGCGTGATTTTAGCAGGAGACTTACAGAACTCAACCCCATTGGAGAAAATGGAAATGGTCGAAGAACAAAAACTTTTACATTTCTCTATTTAAAGTTCAGTGTGTCACTATTAGCAAAATATTTTTTGTTCGGGAACCATTATAACATGACAATTTCACCCGGTTCCAAACGTATGCATTTAGATGGTATTGCCAATGCATTAATTTTGATATAAATCTGTAAAATGCGCTTTGTTTATGTCTTTCGATGAGTTTTACGTAATTTCTAAATAAGAATTAGCACTTGTACGTAATCTTACTACTCACTGCATGATCAAGCAGATTTACTATTTTGACGGCAGCATTTACTGTCTGGTTTGGTTTTCAGAAAAAAAGCTTTCACTACAAGTAAAGTAATTCATTTTCTGCTGAGTCCTTTTATGCAGTGTCAGCATACAATTTAAAAATATTGTATTGAATTCTGAGATACAATAAATGCTTATACCTAGCATAATTTGCATTTTATTCCCTCAAATTCCAAATGCAAGATGCTCGCCATTTTCTATTTATTACTTACCTATACCTATCCAGAACCATGTTCTGTTAAGAGGTTAGCATAGGCTATCTCGTGTATGCTGTAAAGTTATCAGTAAGTGTTAAATGTAAAGTTAACTTCAATATGATCTTTTAAACAAAGAAAGAAATCTCGTTTTGTTGCTGAGAAATTGAATTTTCCTCATCTACCCCCTTTTCCAACTCGGCTCAACGTTCTGGCCCTCTAAGTACTTTATTTAATAATTGTGTTGAATATTCATATAATCAACAAATTATAGGCAGGACATCAGTACCATTGTATTGCCTTGGTCGTAAATCATATTTCATTCACACCACTGCAGAAAAGCAGGCCTAAGCAGAAGACAGAGGCTATTATGTAATACAAGCCATTAATTTATAGCCATTGAAGGACATATTTTGTGTAAGCGTGTCAGCTATGTGCTCTTAGCAATAAGTTGCCATCTTTCTGATCTTAGTACGTTGTTGTAGGTAAGTCCTATGTAGGGATACAATATAACTTTGAATAGTAAGTTTGAAATAGCAAGCCATAGTCGATATTTGTATTTCATGCATTGTTATAACCATGTGAAAAATCTGGATGGCTGGACTTCTAGGCAAATGGGCTCAGATATTTAATCGAAACAGTGCTGTACAGTTACAATTACATTTTGTTAGGGAAATATCCACCCACCCCTCACCAAATTTTCCGATGCCTGTCTGTGGTAAATTTGCTGACAAATGAAGGTTGTTAAACAAACTGTTTAATATTATTTCTTTGTATTCGTGTAGAGCACATTGACAACCAATATTTTCTCAACCATATAAAAATTGTCACAACGAAATCTGTACTTTATTTAAATATCTTAGTAAAATTATTTAACGTTGGGAATGACTCCAATTTTTCTTAGAGGCTTTTTCATACGCCTATTTTGCCTTTTGATACAAATATTTTGCAGCCCTTGGAAACTGCTGGAATGTCTTTTTTCAGTAACCATGTAGTACCACACCCATATTGCTTCATAGATATGCAGAAATAAATAAATCAATCAAAATAAAGCATATCTTTTGCAAATTTATTTCTGTAACACTGAACCTCTGAAGCTAATAACTAAGAAATTACTAAAGGAACTTATTTATATACACAATTAGTACGGAGCCAAATGTCTTTGGGCTTTGGGCTTAACTGTTTTATCCTTCTGCTGGGAACAGGCGACCAGGAGATTTTCCAATTCATTTAGAGTGACCTGATGAATAAGGAAAAATAGACATAAAGAAAAAAATGTTTTTGATATTTTCAGAACTGAAAGATTTTTCTCTCACTAGCCTTGCTGGCAACACTGAGTTAAATCCCTTCACGTTGGGGACCTCTCCCAGTTTACCTCCTAGCTGCATAATACACGTAATATCAAAAAGATTATTAAACATTTCTCTATTTTCTTTTTTCCCTACAGGTAAACAGGTATTTCCTCTCTCATAATCATCAGTTGTAAATCAAAAACTACTGAAATCCTATTTAAACAGTTTGGTACTCAGGCATGTTATTTTCATTCATGTCAATTCATATGACAGCATGATCTAAAAATTCAGGACAAAAAAACTAACAATTGAAGAACATTGCAATATATGTGATGCGTATATTGAACCAAATGCTTCACTAATTAGTAATACAACCTGAATAAGGTATTAGGATATGCCTGCTCACTAAACTATTCTTTTAAAGAGACGAAATCGTCATTGGTGTACAATATTTAAAATTCCTTTCAATTTTTTGATTGGTTGAGATTATGCTGCGCGATTCGTTGTCTCGTATTGCAAGGTATATACTTATTTAATACGCTTAAAAGGGCACCACACGAGTTAGCCCAGCTGGTTGCGGCGATCGACATCACCCTTTTTTCAAATCAAATCGTGACTTCGAGCCCCGGTAAAATCGTTTTTCTTTGACTTTTGCTTTCATCTTCTTCTTTTTTTTCTCAGTAATGTTCATTTGGTGACTATTATTGTAGTATCATAATACTAAAATTTCACTTTCGCTTTCTGACAAAAACACATTGAAAAAAACAAATGACTTTCTCGTCACAGTAACGTAATGCGCTGTGTATGTAATTCTGCACACACAACGTACATGCCAGGGTCTGGCTGTACTGTGTGGTACAAACAGACAAGGGATCAGATTTTGCGTCCACAACCAAAAGTGACGTCAAAATATCGCTTTCCCCAAATTTACCGTATTTTACTGAGACGAGCCTCCCTCTTTAAGCTTTTTAAATCTGAGCATGCTTTATCTAAGTACCTTCTAGATTTACTTGTTTGTTTTTGTTTTAAATTCTATATAGCATGTTTTTTCAAGTTTGAAAAATGCCATTTTGGATTCGTATTTGTTTGCATTACCATAATTTGTTTTGGTTATGATTATTTTATTTCATTTCTTTGTAAGATTTTTTTCGTCCGTGTTACCGCGCGGACCGGGAGTAGCGGAATGTTGACCAGATATAACACCAAATGTTGTGTTTTATACACTATGCTCATGTGACGAACATTTCCCTCCCTCGTCAGCAGGTCAGAGAATTATACATTCAATATATGTTTGAGAAAAAAAAAATAGAAACAGAAACTGCTATTAATATATTATATCCATACATTTTTTATCCGACTTACATCGCCTGTATAGCTGTAAACAGTCATTCAGTCAGCTTAGAAACCGCAACTACTTGTACGATGGGCCAAAAACATGTTGCTTTAACATAAAGACCCATCTTTGTGCACTCCTCCTATGCCAAGTTTGTCAAATGTCTAAAATGGTTTTATATTTCTGGCCAAACTTGTCACTTTTTCTACTCATACTATCTTATTATACTCAATCTCTTTGGGTATACCACTGACTTGTATTTAATTTGTTAATAATTTGTCAACTTGACTATATTTTTATTTTCAACATCTCGAGCATACCTTAAATCAGTTAAAGGAATTGTTCAGCTGTTTCTTTTACTTTTTGTTATTATCTTTGCCCATCTGCTCATTGCAAAGGCTGCCAAAATCACATGGTATTCTTGCTGTATGTTTGTGGCTTCTGAGCAGACCTTCCAGCAGTCCAGCTTATCCTAATCTCCTATTTCGTCGAGTGACACAAACTTAGAATTGCAATTTTTTTACATTCTTTCATCAAAACTTGTAAGCGTGTCTTTCAAAGCCAACATGATTACGACAGACTTCCTCTTTACACATGTGATATATTTTTTTTTTTGTAAATCTCTGGGATACCATGTGCATTTAATGACTTTTGGGTAATGTTTAACAATTGTTCATTAATATAAACATCACTAAGATTCCAAAAATGTAAATCAGAGGGAGAAAATGAGTTAAGATTAATTGTTACATTTGGCTTTCCCGCATACTCTTCATCGTAGAGTTTCTGCTCACCGGGATGATTTGCACGAATGAAGTCTCTTACTTCTGCATGAAATACATATGTTGGCGCAGTCCTCCAATCTGCCACTGCATCTTTTTCAATTTTGAAGCCAAACTGTAGAACAAAATAAAAACAAATTGCTATATAACATTTACTTGATATATAGCGCCGCCCGACAGGAGGTAGTAGTCTAAGGTCCCCTTGGAGTCCACGGGGGTGATTCACAACCTGAAGGGCCGCTCCGGCGGTATTTGCATCTTTTTGAGCCAAGTCAAACACGATTTTAAGTTAAAAGCACTTCTTTTTTAACTCGATATTCCTAACGAATTTTACCACGTCCCCAAAATGGTTCCAGGCTTCCCCGATGGGGGACGCATCATGCCACTCGGACTCCACCATGCAACCACCTTGCCCGCCACTAACTGTTAAGACATGGAGGTGCATTCGAGAACCCTTCCCCCTGTTCCAGAGAGTCACGGCCCTGCTCCACTCTATTGTCAAGCTGTTCATTATTCATTTAAATTTTATATTAATCTTTATTTTTACTAAATATCAGGCTTCTCTCGCTTGTATCGGAGAATTCATGAGTCAATCAGTAAACTTTTTGATATACTCTTCGAAATCATCGAAACAATTTTCTTCTTGTATAATATGAAAATAGAATCTAAATATCTCACCCACAAAATCCTGAATAGCCTCTTTGTTATTTCTTTTTGCGGGTCTGGCAAGCCAGCAAACGCTTCATTTAGGATGTAAATGAACGCAGTTGGTACTTCTTCATACCGGCAAAAAAATATTAGTAATAATAATAATGTACAAATAAATAACTCAATAGCATAGACCTAGTAAACTGCAAAAGCAAATTTTCGTTTTTCTGGAGAGTCGTGCATGGAAGTGCAAGTGGTTTGCAAGTTAAAGGGGAAACACAAGACTGATCGGTCGGTCATTCTATTCGATCCTTTCCCGATGGGTCCAGGCCTGGATAAAGCATTATTTCAAGAGCTTACTCTCATTAATACTTTTTGATTGCAATTGAAGCTGCAATTAAGAGATTAACCTACAATGTGTCACGCATTACATTTTTTTTGACAGTTTGAGTAACTGAATAAACGAAACTACGTTTTGAAAATAGAATGTGTAGTTTTCAAGTTACGAGTAATCAAAGTTTGAAAATATTTTAATATATTGAAATAACATGATGTATGGACAGGAGAATACTACAACATGTTTGTTTTCCTTTAATTTTTATGTCTTCACTCAATTTTAGACCTTAAAAATGCCTTGTCCAGCATGAAAGTTGGTTGGGGGTTTAATAAAGATCAAATCCTATTCATTAGAATAACGTACTTACGTTTTTGAAAAAGAAATGGCACAGGGTTAAAATAATGCAGTTGCATAAGAAAACTTATACTATATATCCCATTCATATCACAATACAAGAGTAAAACCAACAAATGCGTATTTCCCGATATTGGCAAAAAAATCTTCAAAATTGGGCTGTTTTTGTATTCCACCTCAATTTTAACAACATTGGAACTAGTATAATAAATTTGTGAATTCCCTATGAAATATCGCTTATGATCTTAAAATGTTTAGTTTGCACCTAACCTACAAAAATTAAATTTCCTGGTTTGTTCCCATTTTTGATCATAAAAATTGTCCAAATTTAACTAATTATGGAATTAAATTTTTTCAATTTATTTTCTCAAATTTGGCTCTTTAGGCTCCAAATTTTAAAGTCTCCGGTTTTTGCGTATCATTTTACAATTTTGATTATAATTCAGGGACGGCTGAGCCAGGTGGCTTCACCTACCAATACTTTTTAGTGAACTTGTATCATATCATATTATCAGACCTCATTAGCCCATTCAATAGTTTGAAGCAAACATGTGTCATTGCGTTACCGGACCTCATTAGCCTCCGAATATTTTGAACAATCCCACTCCGTAAAGTTTCCAAATTATTTTTATATTTACCTTTTTTACCAAGGCTTTATTTTTTTTCAAATTTCCCAACTTGTTCCCTCTCCCTACCCCCTCGCCCCCTCGACCCCCCCTCCCTCCCCCTCTCCCCTATTCGCCTCTACCTCCCCCTTACCCACTTAACCACGCTTCTGACAAACATACTATTTAAAGAAAATATGTCAGAAAAGGCTTTCTTCAGCATCTTAAAGCTTCAGCCATGGTTTCGGTTTTTGATTTTCAGACTTTGCAGCGTTGATAACAAGAGGTGTGAGAGTTGTGGATTCAGAATGATGAGGAGTTGTGTGCATATTAATTAGGGTTTTTGCATAACAATAAACTTTCGTGCAAAATTATTAACCAGAGATTACAGCTTAAACAGGCGGTCTCGTCTCAAAACAAGTCGCAATGACGTCAGTAAGCACAGCGGCAGTTCTTACACATGTCATCAAAAATCGACTCGGGCCTATCCTATTACAATCGTTCAGAGGAGCGTATATTAGGTAAGGTGGGCCTGCATGCGTATGTTTTATCGGGGACATTTATATAATAAACACACTTTATATGACACACTTTCCAATCGGGGACAACCTTTCATTCGGGGAAATCCCTAGTTGGTTTTCTTCGAGATTAGGGGCTCTCCCAGACTGAAATATTGCATTTTATTGCTGTTCCCTTTAGTAGCTTCAATGCACGCTGTGTATAAACTTTAGGTGTATTATCAGAGTATGAAATTAGCACATATGTTCCCCAAATGGATTCAGACTGCATTTTATCCCCAGTTGAGCGAATAAACTCTAACACATTACCTATTTCCCCAAATGGTATCTTTTATGTGGTATAGTGGTTCTGGTTGGAGGACATACACATGGGTGTACGATGCAGTTAGTAAGCACTATAGAGTACCTTCCTTTTTTATGTCATTAAACTGTTAAAAAGAACACGATGAGTAGTAGATAATAAATTAGTAGTGGGTTGTGAAATTGTGATGAATCTCACCCAGGACCGTAATTCCCGGGGGACAGAGGTGACAGCTTTTTTTTTATTTTTAAATTCAGTACATTTTGGGGACATTTTGCTATTTGTCCCCCCCCCCCCAAAAAAAAGCTATGTTCCCCCACCCCCTCCCCTCCCTTCTACACACACACACCCACACATTTCAAATAAGAATTACGGCCCTAATCTCATCTTATCTAATTCAGTTAAAAATAACGTCCATACGATGTCCCCGATCGGATGATTCAAAACGCATGTCCCCGGTTTGGGACTCAAAACAAGTATGGGGTGTGTGGAACGGAGGGGGGCGATTCTTTTCGGCCTAACGGAAATTACGGCCCTGGTTTTTATCTTCCAAATTGTTTTTGTGAGATGAATATGTTGGACTGTCTGGCTCTTCCGTTTTTCCCAGCAGATTGACCTGTCGACTGCCTGAGCCATTTACAGGCTGCATAAGCGTACTTTTCTCAACTTACTACTGCAGATGACCCACGGGCGCACCAAAAATATGTCCCTCTTCTCTAGTTTTGTCCCTGGTCCTGTTTGGATGGCATCCATGGCCCTACTAATTGGATTTGGTCATAATTCAAGGGGGGATTTAACATAATACATTAAGTTTTTGAAAAACAGTGTTGGATAACACTGCTTGCATGTTGAGGGAAATATTTGCATAATTTATTCAAAAAATGCCTAAACACTCAAAATGTTGTGAAATGATCAAATTTCAACAACATATATTTCTTAGCTACCTGTCCATCTGTCCATGGATCTCGAACTTATTGTTCAAATTATTCCTTGATCAGATTACGGGAGGTTGTAATATGCATGCATGGCAGCTAATTTTGTAAGCGTGCGTGCGCTGACTGGTATATGGAGATGGGGATGTATTTGAAGGTTATAACTTTCCTGGCTATCGTACTCGCCGGGTAAAGCCAATGCAACAGTGGGTAGGTGGGCAGCGAACCGATTCGTTTAATCCCTAAAATGGGCTTTCTGACAAAGGATGCACGAACATTGGAAAGAAAGAACAATTAAAGGTGGGCTAAACCCATATGTCAGGGCGTCTTTTTAGTGAATTTTCAAATATTCATTAAACATATTGTATCTCCCAAAGTGATATAATTATCTAATTAAATTGATTCTGAATCTCAGAAAGCTACTTTGTATGAAATTGGTGTTAGAGCAGTTTTGAAGTTCTCCACGACGAACAAAAAGCTCAGTTTTGTTGAATATTTGTGAGACTCTGGAAAATTGTGTTCTCACTTGTCGGTCTAGTGTCCCTTTAACTTATTGAATAAGATTACATGGGGTCACGATGTTTGCATCAAATGTCAACAAAAAGCAAATGCGCGGGAAGTTTAAAATATTTGTTATTCTGGATTTGACCATGGCACTTTGGAGACATCTTGGAGCTTGTTGCTTGTCAGGCAGGCGGTCGGGGAAAATCAAACTCTTCAGAAACGGTAATTAAACCTTAATGAATTTGTTATTAAAGCACATACTCTAAAAAAGAATGATTTATCATGTTTATTCATATTTTTTTATTTTTTTATCAAAGGAGTTTGACAAACTGTTTCAATATAATTTTAGGTTATTGACAAATCATTAAACATTAATTGTACAGCCTTTAATTCTCCTGGCAGCCTGCATGCCTGCATGGGATGGATTTCATCGCTATATCTTCCATTAGCTCCCTCATGGAAAAATGGAAGTCTCTCCTCTTTAAAGTTGGTCCACAAGGTTTTACATTTTCTACTTGTCCTATTAATTCTGAGGTCACAAAATATCGCGCAATTTATGCTAAATCAGATGATTAGGTATATTTAAGTTTTAACACGCGTGCTGTGAAATGGTCAATTTTTGACTTCTGTTGATGTGACTTATTGCTGTTTGACATATTTACTTTTTAGTATTATATATATATATATATATATATATATATATATATATATATATATATATATATATATATATATATATATATATATATATATATATATATATATATATATATATATATATATATATATATATATATATATATATATATATATATATATATATATATATATATACATATATATATATATATATATATATATATATATATATATATATATATATATATATATATATATATATATATATATATATATATATATATATATATATATATATATATATATATATATATATATATATATATATATATATATATATATATATATATATATATATATATATATATATAATCATATATTTTATATATATATATATATATATATATAAAATCATATATATATATTGAACCATTTAAGCTCATGTTTTTGCTATCTGTCCATATATATACCTTAAATTCATTTGTTGTAAGTTGATGAGTGATGTATGATTGGGCGGGCAGCATAATTTTGTCCTCAGTATCATGTAGGAATAATCCACGCTCGTATTAGAAAACAAATACCGAGGGCGGGCACTTAAAATGATGTTTATGGATTGATAAAGAACATTTTGAATCATTTTGAAAATAGCACTTTCATGTTAATTTGTGACATATACACAAAATTGTTACGTAATTCTATAAGTTGTTATGTAATTGTTATGTAATTTTATAAGTTTCTTTCTTAAAGGAGACATCAAGTCTGGCTTTTTCTTCCTTTAATATTATAGAAATAATAATTATAAGTCATCAGAACAAATTTCACATCGTACAACACAAATTAGCATAAATTTTCTAAATCATTCAAAAATTAAATCTTTTAATATAAGATTTTGGGAGCATTAATTTTGTGGGTGCGCCCTCTAATAAATGATGTCATTTACCCAGTACAGATTAGAAAATTAATGTATTTCTTTATAATCTATTACAAATTTTCTAACTTGTAAGAAATATATTTTCCTTTGCATGAGTTGATGAATTTTTATTGGTATATGATGTTTATGAGCCAAGCCTTTAGAACTTCATGTCAAAGCATTTGTTGGAAACAAAATTCAAAGAGAATCATTTTAAGCAAATACATATATTTTATAGCACATAGGGCAGATTTTGTCATCATTCATAAATGGCATAATTTCAACATAAAATTAGACACAATGGCAATACTTTTTTTTTTTTTTTTCATTTATGCACCTCTTTCGATCCCAGCTTTCTGACTTTCAGCTCTCGTGTTTCTCTCAATCTCCCCCTGTTTTCTTTCTTTCCTACATCTAGAATGATCTAACCTCTCAGGCACAAGTTGACCCTCTTTGTCGTGGTTCCGTTAAGCCCTCTTCAAACAAACAAACATAATGGCAGCGAGAAAGAAAAAAAAAATGATAAGAGAATATTTGGAGAAACTATCGTAACTCTTGGAAATTTTTGACTACATTTCCAAAAAAATTGAAGAAAATCTCTTAAGATGTGTTTTACTTTTAAGTCGCTAAAAGAAATAAAAAAATGTAAATATTTGTTTGTATTTCGTTCCTTATATTTCAGTCTTTGAAAATATTCGATTGTCTTTTCCTAGATGTTGGTTGGTGGTAGACGTGGGTGAAAAAAATAAAGAATAACAGAATCACCCATTCAATTAATTGTGGTGCATAATAGAATTATGTTCATACATCAAACCGATTTGCATATTGATTTGCACATTAACACGACAAAAAGCAAAAAGCTGTAAAATGGTTAATTTGTAGCCGAGCTTGATGGACAAAAGTTTAAGAATTTGAGCTATTTTATGATTTGTACTGAATTATGAATGCCTATATGGACATATAGCAATTTCTATTTTCCATATTTTTTTATATCTTATCACGTAATTTTAACTCAACGAGACTCCATTTTACAGGGCAGCGGCGTCGTTGCGTTTCACGCGTCTTCACGCAGCTCAGTCACATCACTCGTATACAACAAACAAACTACATGCTAACCTATTAGTACCAAATCAACGACTTTTAATGATTGCAGTTTTTTGCTCGCTTCCGATTTTTCTTGATATTTTCCTTAAGTAATTTATATTTTCACACGGTATACGAAGAGTAACTTTAACGTTAACGTCATCTGATTGTTCGTTATAGCCTATACCTGATATAAAGTGCTTGCTACAAAGTGCTTGCTACAAATTTTAGTGTGTAGGTTGAAAGCCTGGGTTGAAAGCCGTTGCGTCGTACAGCAGAAACCCATTTCCAAACGTCGATTAGGATCGTATGGAAATCGAGAAAATGTCTTTTTATTCCCCGCACACATCTATTAGTGCAACCAACGGCACAACAAGATTCCAGCATAATTATCTTGCAAAAAATATGTTATATATAAATAACAACATGCAAACGTATGTAAGTCTAAATATATGTAACTTACAGCAGACGACAGTGTGTTGGGAAGTTTTCTTTATTCCATCATTTTCGGGATGTTTTCTTCAATTTTCGGCATTTGTTGGAAAGTTTTTCTTCAATTTTGAGGAAATTTCCTTTATTTTTGGGAGATTTCTTTCATTTTCAGGAAATTTCCTTCATTTTCCGAATTAATTTTAAATATTTGGAAAATTTTCTTCAATTTTCGGAAAATTTTACGGAGGCTTCCGGAGATTTCGCCTCCTAGACCCCTTTTAAGGCTTTGACGGTTTGGTTGCTAAATTCGAAATGCTGATTTTAAGCAATTTTCTAAACTGTTCATGTCAATTTACTTCTATGTGCTCAATGTTTTACTCTTATGAGCTTTTTCGGGAGAGGGGCGCCAAAATTCCCTTTCTCCCAGTAAAACATGACACACCACGCCACTACAAAAGTATGTTTTTGTGAACAAAATATAGAACATAGAGAAGAGGGGCAGTGTGGATCACCCCTCTGAAAAATAGGTACCAGTGTAATTCTTTTATTGTCAAAAGGTGCAACATTTTCTGCAATCCTTTCGTCTATATGGCACAGTCAAAGTATATGAGAAGTAGGGTGCAGTATGGAAACATGTATCAAATTCAATGCAAATTCAATTTAAAAAATCCTCAATTCTAAAGATGTGAGCCCTTCGAATTACTCCCCGACTGTTTCGGTGGGCCTCTACCTGCCCACAAAAAACAGGTATTGATTTAAGATCTATGGACAGTGTAATATTTCAACAACATCAACCATAAAAATAGCAACAACAAAAAAAGTAACATATTCGGTTAAAAAAGCGACCAATTTTTACTGCTGCATTTTAAATTTTCAGGAATTATTATGATAAATTACGCAAATTTTTATAGAAATTGAGACATAGTAACAAGTTAACTTACTGTTTTCTAATCCTCCAACAACGTTTTGAATCTCCATTATACCCTCTTATTCAAATTTAGCAGGAGAAAAAAGTCTTGATTTTCAGTGACTGACATTTAAGAGAGAAAGCCTAACTTAAAAGAGATATTTAGTGTATATAAAGTGTTTATATATATCAAAACTTTTGCATATATTTTAATTCGCCATATTTCAGAAACTATAGGTGCTTTTGACATAATCTAAAGACAATTCTGCAGTGGCGTCTTAAAAATAACGGGGGGAGGAAGGGGATTTGATTTTTGTCCCAAGAGACCTACAAAAATGTACGGGTCTCTTGTCACTATTTGTAAGATAGGGGGTGTGATCGGAAATTTAGGTAGCTTTCCAGAAAATATAAGAATTTTCACGAAAACTGAAGCAAATTTCACAAAAATAAAAAAAAAATTACGAAAATGAAGGAAATTTTACGAAAATTGATGAAAATTTCCCAAATAGGAAGACAAATTTCCCGAAAATGGAGGAAATTTCACAAAAATTGAAGCACCCAGAATTGATGCAAAGTTCCTGAACATGAAGACAAATTATTAAAAATGAAGGACATCTCACGTATAAGTTGATACAATTTTCACGAAAATTGGAAGCAATGATAAAAAATTCTTGAAAATGAAGGACATTTTCCGAAAATGATGATAATTTTCCCGAACATTTTAATTCAGGCAAATTTCCCCAAAATAAAGAAGATATCCCGAAAATGAATGAATTTTTAGAAACATTGAAGGAAATTTTCTGAAACCGTTTTGAAAAATGAAGAAAATTGAAGATTTCTCCGAAATTAAAGATTTCCGGAAGAAAATGCCAAGGAATCTGAATCTGATTCTTCAAAATCAATTCGTTAGACCTTTATCATTTGGAGGGAGGAGGGGGGGGGGTTATTCCTGTTCCCGATTCCTACGCCCCTGTTCTGTTCAATATTTGAGGAGCTTTGTGGTGAATATAACATCTCTATCTGTCCATATACAATTAAATAAGGAATTTGTCCTATAACACATCATGTTAAAATGTAGATCCCGACATGCTATTATTTAAAATGTGCATGTGGGTCATAGGTGGGATGACATATGGATCATAATGATGAGTGGCATGTGGGTCATAGGTGGGATGACATGTGGATCATAATGTTGGGTGGCATGTGGATCATAGGTGGGGTGGCATGATAATGGATAGAGGCTTGGATTGCGCATACGAAATATGGTGGAGTATAACGTGGGACAGGGTGGGAGGGAATAGTGGGTGTAATGGCGAACGTGTCGGCTGTCGTATGGGAAATAGTTTTTGGGTGGCGTGTGAGACAAAGGTGGTATGGCTTATGGCGCATAGTATGGAATAGCATATGAGGCATTAAGTGAGATGGATGTCACATGGTACATATATTAAAATGCCATGTGAAGCATACTGGCACGATGGTATGTTGGGCATATATGGTAGATAGAAAATATTGGATAGAGGATGCGATCGGTTAAAAGAGAAAGGGTGGGATATTATGTGGAACATGAGGTGGATAGGCATAAAAGACGTAGGGTGGTATAAACGGGAGAGTGCGCGTACGAGATGAATGGCATATGGTACATAAGTTAAAATGTCACATGGAGCACGTGGGTCGTACGCTGCGATGGAAAATATTGAATAAAGAAGATGGAATTGAAAATACGACATAGGTGGGATATCATATGGGACATATAGGGTGGAATGCCATATGGGACAAGGGTGAAACGTAAGATTGGACACAGGGTGGAATGTCACATGGAGCAGGGTGACATGTACATGATACTGGGTTTGGCGTACACGTATGCGACATAGCGTGGGTTGTCATGTGGGACATGGCTTGGGATAGGACATATGGTGAAATGGCATATGGGACATAGGGTGTGTTGTCATACGGGACATAGGGTGGTTTGTCATTAAGGGCATAGGATTGGATTGCATGCGAGACAAAGGGTGGAATGGAACATACTGGAAAAGGTGGAAATGCGTATAAGAAAAGAGTTAGATACCATGTGGGACATTGGGTGGGTTTGGATGTGGTATAGGGTGGCATGTGTATGGTGACATACAAATAAAGGATGGGTTGCGTGGGAGCATAACATTGGATAGTATATGGGCATAAGATGAGATAAAGAGTTGGAAGAGTTGGAAAGACATATGGGGCATAGGGTTCGATGGAATGTGAGACATAGGGGTGGCAGAGTGTTTTGAACATAGGTGAAAGGTATTGCATAAGAGTGAGAATGCGTATACGAAATAGCTTGAAATATCATATGGGAATTGGTCGGCATATGGAATAAGGTGATATGCATGGGATAGTGGGTTTGGCATTCACGTATGCGACATAGCGTGGGATGTCATATGGGACATAGTTTGGGATGGGACATATGATAAGATGACATATGTGAATTAGATTGGGATGACATGTAGGACAGAGGATGGCATGGCACGTGGAACATAGGGGACAAAATGGGATGACATGTGTTGTATGGTGGATATGATTGCGTACATGTATAATACAGAGGGTGGGTTGTAATATGAGTCATGGGTGGGATGGCAAATGAGATATGGATGGGAGGGTATATGAGGCATACTATTGTATGGTGTATGGAAGATATGGTGGGACAGACTCAAGGGTCGGATGTCAAATGGTACATAGGTTTTAGTGACATATAGGGTGCGATGATATGGGTGACGTATTGTGGCAGCGTCGGTGGGAGGGTGGAGGGGGAGGGGGAAGGGGGGGGGGCAACGACTCAAACAGAATTTGCTGTACAACTCAATGGAAGTATAATTTCTTATTGTTGCCTTTTAAGGAGTTTGAATAACGCTGTCAAATTGTCAATGTTTAACCAATTTTGATAACAATTTTGTCACTTTCATCAAAGTACAAATTTATGATGTATTTGTGGAATTTTCTTTTGTAAATATTTTTTTAATGGGCGTATTTCAATATATATTCACAATACCCACAATCAAGTTTGAGCAAGATTAGTCTTTCCCATCGTATTTGCGACATATTTAAAGGGGCACTAGACCAAAAAGTGTGGACGTATTTTACCCCCTCCCACCCCAATCAAATGCTTATCTAGTACGCAACGGATTAACAATTTTCTGGTTAATATGAATATTCAAGTGACTTAGCCCCCACGTTTGTGTGCTATTAAGGCATGAAGCTAATCGAATTGTTGGGGAGAATATATCTGTGAAATTTGCAGTAACAAGCGCCCCCACCTTTCGGTTTTGTGTTCCCTTAATTAAAAAGCAAATAGATAAAGACTTGCTTGGTTGGTTAAAGAACAACTTTAAAGTTGTGTGACTAAAGTCGTGTGACTTTTAAATCGTGTGGCTTTAAATCGTGTGGCTTTAAATCGTGTGGCTTTTAGTTGTATGGCTTTAAGTCATGTGGCTTTAAGTCTTGTGGCTTTAATTCGTGTGGCTTTAATTCGTTTAGCTTTAAGTCGTGTTGTACAAGTCTTGTGGCTTAAAGTCTTGTGGCTTTAAGTCGTGTGGCTTTAAGTCGTGTAGTTTTAAGTGTGGCTTTAAGCTACCCTGGACCATGCGTGCCCTCAAAGGACCTACGCGCCCTCCAAAGGACCATACGCGCGCTTCCCTGGACCATACGCGCCCTTCCTTCGTCCCACGCGCGCTCCATTGTACCCTACGCGCGCACCCTTGGACCGTACATGCACTCACTGTAACAAACGCGCGTTCCCTTAAGCCTACGCAAGCTCCACTGGACCTTACGCGCGTTCCTTGTGTCAAAAGCGCACTCCTGGGCCCTACCACGCGCTTCACTGCACCCAACGCGCGCTTCTTTGGACTCTACAAGCTTCCATGGACCCTACGTATGAGTATGCTCCCCCTGAGTATCGCGCACTTCTGAAGTGCGCGCTCTCAGACCATACGCGCGCTGTCTAAACCATACGTGCACTCCCACAGACCCTATGCGCGCACTCAAACTGACCCAACGCCGCATACTTACAGACTTTCACTCGCAGCCAGCTCCGGTCGCCGCCGCCTTCGGTCGCGAGGTGGCCGCCGCCTCCGGTGGCCGCCGCCTTCGGTGTCCGCCGCTTCTGGTGGTTGCCGCCTCTGGTGGCCGACGCCCCCGGTGGCCGCCTCCGGTGACCGCCGCCTCCGCTGGCCGCCGCCTCCATGGCCGTCGCCGCTTTTGGTGGCCGCCGCCTCCATTAACCGCCGCCTCCGGTGGCCGCCGCCGCCTCCGGCCGCCCCGCCTCCGGCCGTCCCGCCGACTCCAGTCGCCGCTGTTGTTTCCGGTCGCCGCTGTCGCCTCTGGTCGCAGACTCCTCCGGTCGCCGCCACCTTCGGTGGCCACCGCCGCCTTTGGTCGCAGACCCCTGTCGCAGACCCCGGTCGGTCGCAGACCCCGGTCGGTCGCAGATCCCGGTCGGTCGCAGACCCCGGTCGGTCGCAGACCACGGTCGGTCGCAGACCCCGGTCGGTCGCAGACCCCTTGATCATCGAAGACCGCTTGGTCGGTCGAAGACCGTTTGGTCGGTCGAAGACCGCTTGGTCGGTCGCAGACCTCGGTCGGTCGCAGACCTCGGTCGGTCGCAGACCTCGGTCGGTCGCAGACCTCGGTCGGTCGCAGACCTCGGTCGGTCGCAAACCCCGGTCGGTCGCAGACCCCGGTCGGTCGCAGACCCCTCCTGTCGGTCGCAGACTCCTCCTGTCGGTCGCAGACTCCTCCTGTCGGTCGCAGACTCCTCCTGTCGGTCGCAGACCCCGGTCGGTCGCAGACCCCGGTCGGTCGCAGACCCCGGTCGGTCGCAGACCCCGGTCGGTCGCAGACCCCGGTCGGTCGCAGACCCCGGTCGGTCGCAGACCCCGGTCGGTCGCAGACCCCGGTCGCAAACGGTCGGTCGCAGACCTTGGTCGGTCGCAGACGGTCGGTCGCAGAGTCCGTTTGGTCGCAGACGGTCGGTCGCAGACCCCAGTCGGTCGCAGACGGTCGGTCGCAGACGGTCGGTCGCAGACGGTCGGTCGCTGAGACGGTCGGTCGCAGACCCCGGCCGGTCTGTCATAGACCCCGGCCGGTCGGTCGCAGACCCCGGTCTGTCGCAGACCCCGGTCGGTCGCAGCCCCGGTCGGTCGCTGACCCCGGTCGGTCGGTCGCAACCCTGGCCGGTCGGTCGCTGACCCCGGTCGGTCGCAGACCCCGGCCGGTCGGTCGCAGACCCCGGCCGTCGGTCGCAGACCCCGGTCGGTCGCAGACCCCGGGTCGGTCGCAGACCCCGGTCGGTCGCAGACCCCGGTCGGTCGCAGACCCCGGCCGTCGGTCGCAGACCCCGGTCGGTCGGACCCCGGTCGGTCGCAGACCCCGGTCGGTCGCAGACCCCGGTCGTCGGTCGCTGACCCCGGCCGTTCGGTCGCTGACCCCGGCCGGTCGGTCGCTGACCCCGGCCGGTCGGTCGCTGACCCCGGCCGTTCGGTCGCTGACCCCGGCCGTTCGGTCGCAGACCCCGGTCGGTCGCAGACCCCGGTCGGTCGCGCTGACCCCGGCCAGTCGGTCGCAGACCCCGGTCCGCAGACCCCGGTCGGTCGCAGACCCCGGCCGTTCGGTCGCTGACCCCGGGTCGGTCGCAGACCCCGGTCGGTCGCAGACCCCGGTCGTTCGCAGACCCCGGGTCGGTCGCAGATCCCGGTCGGTCGCAGCCGTTCGGTCGCAGACTCGGCCGGTCGGTCGCAGACCCCGGCCGGTCGGTCGCAGACCCCGGCCGGTCGGTCGCAGACCCCGGCCGTCGGTCGCAGACCCCGGCCGGTCGGTCGCAGACCCCGTCGGTCGGTCGCAGACCCCGGTCGGTCGCAGACCCCGGTCGGTCGCAGACCCCGGCCGTTCGGTCGCAGACCCCGGCCGGTCGGTCGCAGACCCCGGTCGGTCGCAGACGGCCGGTCGGTCGCAGACCCCGGCGGTCGGTCGCAGCCCCGGTCGGTCGGTCGCAGACCCCGGCCGGTCGGTCGCAGACCCCGGCCGGTCGGTCGCAGACCCCGGGTCGGTCGCAGACCCCGGTCGGTCGCAGACCCCGGTCGGTCGCAGACCCGGTCGGTCGGTCGCAGACCCCGGGTCGGTCGCAGACCCCGGTCGGTCGGTCGCAGACCCCGGTCGGTCGCAAACCCCGGTCGGTCGCAGACCCCGGCCGGTCGGTCGCAGACCCCGGGTCGGTCGCAGACCCCGGTCGGTCGCAGACCCCGGTCGGTCGGTCGCAGACCCCGGTCGGTCGGTCGCAGACTCCGGTCGGTCGGTCGCAGACCCCGGTCGGTCGCAGACCCCGGTCGGTCGGTCGCAGACCCGGTCGGTCGGTCGCAGACCCCGGACCCCGGTCGGTCGCAGACCCGGCCGTCGGTCGCAGACCCGGTCGGTCGGTCGCAGACCCCGGTCGGTCGGTCGCAGACCCCCCCGGTCGGTCGCAGACCCCGGTCGGTCGGTCGCTGACCCCGGCCGTTCGGTCGCAAACCCCGGTCGGTCGCAGACCCCGGTCGGTCGGACCCCGGTCGGTCGCAGACCCCGGTCGGTCGCAGAACCCGGTCCGTTCGGTCGGTCGACCCCGGTCGGTCGCAGACCCCGGTCGGTCGCAGACCCGGTTCGGTCGCAGACCCCGGTCGGTCGCAGACCAGGCCGGTCGGTCGCAGACCCCGGTCGGTCGCAGACCCGGTCGGTCGGTCGCAGACCCGGTCGGTCGGTCGCAGACCCCGGTCGGTCGGTCGCAGATTCCGGTCGGTCGGTCGCAGACCCCGGTCGGTCCCCGGTCGGTCGCACCCCGGTCGGTCGGTCGCAGATTCCGGTCGGTCGGTCGCAGACCCCGGCCGGTCGGTCGCAGACCCGGTCGGTCGGTCGCAGACCCCCGGTCGGTCGGTCGCAGACCCGGCCGGTCGGTCGAGACCCCCGGTCGGTCGCAGACCCCGGTCGGTCGGTCCGGTCGGTCGGTCGCAGATCGGTCCGGTCGGTCGGTCGCAGTCGGTCGGTCGCAGACCCCGGTCGGTCGGTCGCAGACTCCGGTCGGTCGGTCGCAGACCCGGTCGGTCGGTCGCAGATCGGTCGGTCGGTCGGTCGGTCGCAGACCCCGGTCGGTCCGGTCGGTCGCAGACCCCGGTCGGTCGCAGCAGACCCCGGTTCGCAGACCCCGGTCGGTCGCAGACCCGGTCGGTCGGTCGCAGACCCCGGTCGGTCGGTCGGTCGCAGACGGTCGGTCGCAGGACTCCCGGTCGGTCGCAGCCCGGTCGGTCGCAGACGGTCGGTCCAGACCCCGGTCGGTCGCAGGCCGGTCGGTCGCAGACCCCGGTCGGTCGCAGACCCCGGTCGGTCGGTCGTCGGTCGCAGACCCCGGTCGGTCGCAGTCGGTCGGTCGCAGACCCGGTCGGTCGGTCGGTCGCAGACAGGTCGGTCCCGGTCGGTCGCAGACCCCGGTCGGTCGCAGACCCGGTCGGTCGGTCGCAGACCCCGGTCGGTCGTCGCAGACCCCGGTCGGTCCCGGTCGGTCGCAGACCCCGGTCGGTCGTCGACCCAGACGCAGACCAGGTCGGTCGCAGACCCCGGTCGGTCGCAGACCCCGGTCGGTCGGTCGCAGACCCCGGTCGGTCGCAGACCCCGTCAGTCGGTCCGGTCGGTCGGTCGCAGACCCGGTCGGTCGGTCGCAGACCCCGGTCGGGTCGGTCGCAGCCCCCGGTCGGTCGGTCGCAGACCCGGTCGGTCGGGTCGCAGACCCCGGTCGGTCGGTCGCAGACCCCGGTCGGTCGGTCGCAGACCCCGGTCGGTCGGTCGCAGACCCCGGTCGGTCGGTCGCAGACCCCGGTCGGTCGTCGCAGACCCCGGTCGGTCGGTCGCAGACCCCGGTCGGTCGGTCGCAGACCCGGTCGGTCGGTCGCAGACCCGGTCGGTCGGTCGGTCGCAGACCGGCCGGTCGGTCGCAGACCCGGGTCGGTCGGTCGCAGACCCCGGTCGGTCAGACCCCAGACCCCGGTCGGTCGGTCGCAGACGCCAGGTCGGTCGCAGAACCCGGTCGGTCGCAGACCCCGGTCGGTCGCAGACCCCGGTCGGTCGCAGACCCCGGTCGGTCGGTCGCAGACCCGGTCGGTCGCAGACGCCCGGTCGGTCGCAGACCCAGGTCGGTCGCAGACGCCAGGTCGGTCGCAGACGCCAGGTCGGTCGCAGACGCCAGGTCGGTCGCAGACGGTCGGTCGCAGACGCCAGGTCGGTCGCAGACGCCAGGTCGGTCGCAGACGCCGGTCGGTCGGTCGCAGACGCCCGGTCGGTCGCAGACGCCAGGTCGGTCGCAGACGCCCGGTCGGTCGCAGACGCCCGGTCGGTCGCAGACGCCCGGTCGGTCGCAGACGCCCGGTCGGTCGCAGACGCCAGGTCGGTCGCAGACGCCAGGTCGGTCGCAGACCCAGGTCGGTCGCAGACGCCAGGTCGGTCGCAGACGCCAGGTCGGTCGCAGACGCCGGTCGGTCGCAGACGCCCGGGTCGGTCGCAGACCCCGGTCGGTCGCAGACCCCGGTCGGTCGCAGACCCGGTCGGTCGGTCGCAGACCCCGGTCGGTCGCAGACCCGGTCGGTCGGTCGCAGACCCCGGTCGGTCGGTCGCAGACCCCGGTCGGTCGCAGACCCCGGTCGGTCGGTCGCAGACCCCGGTCGGTCGCAGACCCCGGTCGGTCGGTCGCAGACCCCGGTCGGTCGCAGACCCCGGTCGGTCGGTCGCAGACCCGGTCGGTCGCAGACCCCGGTCGGTCGCAGACCCCCGGTCGGTCGCAGACCCGGTCGGTCGGTCGCAGACCCCGGGTCGGTCGCAGACCCGGTCGGTCGCAGACCCCGGTCGGTCGCAGACCCCCCGGTCGGTCGCAGACCCCGGTCGGTCGGACCCCGGTCCCCGGTCGGTCGCAGACCCCGGTCGGTCGCAGACCCCGGTCGGTCGCAGACGCCCGGTCGGTCGCAGACCCCGGTCGGTCGCAGACCCCGGTCGGTCGCAGACCCCGGTCGGTCGCAGACCCCGGTCGGTCGCAGACGCCCGGTCGGTCGCAGACCCGGTCGGTCGCAGACCCCGGTCGGTCGCAGACCCCGGTCGGTCGCAGACTCCCGGTCGGTCGCAGACCCCGGTCGGTCGCAGACCCCGGTCGGTCGCAGAACCCGGTCGGTCGCAGACCCCGGTCGGTCGCAGACCCCGGTCGGTCGCAGACCCCGGTCGGTCGCAGACCCCGGTCGGTCGCAGACCCCGGTCGGTCGCAGACCCCGGTCGGTCGCAGACCCCGGTCGGCCGCAGACCCCGGTCGGCCGCAGACCCGGTCGGTCGGCCGCAGACGCCGGTCGGCCGCAGTCGGTCGGCCGCAGACCCCGGTCGGCCGCAGACCCCGGTCGGCCGCAGACCCCGGTCGGTCGCAGACCCCGGTCGGTCGCAGACCCCGGTCGGTCGCAGACCCCGGTCGGTCGCAGACCCCGGTCGGTCGCAGACCCCGGTCGGTCGCAGACCCCGGTCGGTCGCAGACCCCGGTCGGTCGCAGACCCCGGTCGGTCGCAGACCCCGGTCGGTCGCAGACCCCGGTCGGTCGCAGACCCGGTCGGTCGGTCGCAGACCCCGGTCGGTCGGTCGGTCGCAGACGCCAGACCCCGGTCGGTCGCAGACCCCGGTCGGTCGCAGACCCCGGTCGGTCGCAGATTCCGGTCGGTCGGTCGCAGATTCCGGTCGGTCGGTCGCAGATTCCGGTCGGTCGGTCGCAGATTCCGGTCGGTCGGTCGCAGATTCCGGTCGGTCGGTCGCAGATTCCGGTCGGTCGGTCGCAGAGACCCCCGGTCGGTCGCAGACCCCGGTCGGTCGGTCGCAGACCCCGGTCGGTCGGTCGCGCAGACCCCGGTCGGTCGGTCGCAGACCCCGGTCGGTCGGTCGCAGACCCCGGGTCGGTCGGTCGCAGATTCCCCCCCCGGTCGGTCGCAGACCCCGGTCGGTCGGTCGCAGACCCCGGTCGGTCGGCGGTCGGCCGCCCGGTCGGTCGGTCGCAGACCCCCCGGTCGGTCGGTCGCAGACCCCGGGTCGTCGCAGACCCCGGTCGGCCGCAGACCCCGGTCGGTCGCAGACCCCGGTCGGCCGCAGACCCGGTCGGTCGCAGACCCCGGTCGGTCGGTCGCAGACCCCGGTCGGTCGGTCGCAGACCCGGTCGGTCGGTCGCAGACCCCGGTCGGTCGCAGACCCCGGTCGGTCGCAGACCCCGGTCGGTCGGTCGCAGACCCCGGTCGGTCGGTCGCAGACCCCGGTCGGTCGGTCGCAGACCCGGTCGGTCGCAGACCCGGTCGGTCGGTCGCAGACCCGGTCGGTCGGTCGCAGACAGACCCCGGTCGGTCGCAGACCCCGGTCGGTCGGTCGCAGACCCCGGTCGGTCGCAGACCCCGGTCGGTCGCAGACCCGGTCGGTCGCAGACCCCGGTCGGTCGCAGACCCGGTCGGTCGCAGACCCCAGGTCGGTCGCAGACCCCGGTCGGTCGCAGACCCCGGGTCGGTCGCAGACCCCGGTCGGTCGCAGACCCGGTCGGTCGCAGACCCCGGTCGGTCGCAGACCGCCGGTCGGTCGCAGTCGCCGCCGGTCGGCCGTCAGTCGCAGACGCCAGGTCGGTCGGTCGCAGACCCAGGTCGGTCGGTCGCAGACGCCCGGTCGCAGACCCGGGTCGGTCGCAGACGCCAGGTCGGTCGCAGACGCCGGTCGGTCGCAGACCCCGGTCGGTCGGTCGCAGACCCGGTCGGTCGGTCGCAGACCCCGGTCGGTCGGTCGCAGACCCGGTCGGTCGGTCGCAGACCCGGGTCGGTCGCAGACGCCGGTCGGTCGGTCGCAGACCTTCCGGCCGGTCGGTCGCAGACCCGGTCGGTCGGTCGCAGACCGGTCGGTCGGTCGCAGACCGGTCGGTCGGTCGCAGACCCGGTCGGTCGGTCGCAGACTCCGGTCGGTCGGTCGCAGATTCCGGTCGGTCGGTCGCAGACCCCGGTCGGTCGCAGACCCCGGTCGGTCGGTCGCAGACCCCGGTCGGTCGGTCGCAGATTCCGGTCGGTCGGTCGCAGATTCCGGTCGGTCGGTCGCAGACCCCGGTCGGTCGGTCGCAGACCCCGGTCGGTCGGTCGCAGACCCCGGTCGGTCGGTCGCAGACCCCGGTCGGTCGGTCGCAGACCCCGGTCGGTCGGTCGCAGACCCCGGTCGGTCGGTCGCAGACCCCGGTCGGTCGGTCGCAGACCCCGGTCGGTCGGTCGCAGACGCCAGGTCGGTCGCAGACCCCGGTCGGTCGGTCGCAGACCCCGGTCGGTCGGTCGCAGACCCCGGTCGGTCGGTCGCAGACCCCGGTCGGTCGGTCGCAGACCCGGTCGGTCGGTCGCAGACCCCGGTCGCAGACCCGGTCGGTCGGTCGCAGACCCCGGTCCACCCCGGTCGGTCGCAGACCCAGGGTCGGTCGCAGACGCCAGGTCGGTCGCAGACGCCGGTCGGTCGCAGACCCCAGGACGCCAGGTCGCAGACGCCGGTCGGTCGCAGACGCCGGTCGGTCGCAGACGCCAGGTCGGTCGCAGACCCAGGTCGGTCGCAGACGTCCGGTCGGACCCCGGTCGCAGACCGCCGGTCGGTCGCAGACCCGGTCGGTCGGTCGCAGACGCCAGGTCGGTCGCAGACGCCGGTCGGTCGCAGACGCCAGAGGTCGGTCGCAGACGCCAGGTCGGTCGCAGACGCCAGGTCGGTCGCAGACGCCAGGTCGGTCGCAGACGCCAGGTCGGTCGCAGACGCCAGGTCGGTCGCAGACGCCAGGTCGGTCGCAGACGCCAGGTCGGTCGCAGACGCCCGGTCGGTCGCAGACGCCAGGTCGGTCGCAGACGCCAGGTCGGTCGCAGACGCCCAGGTCGGTCGCAGACGCCAGGTCGGTCGCAGACGCCAGGTCGGTCGCAGACGCCAGGTCGGTCGCAGACGCCAGGTCGGTCGCAGACGCCAGGTCGGTCGGTCGCAGACGCCTCGGTCGACCCAGGTCGGTCGCAGACGCCGGTCGGTCGCAGACGCCCGGTCGGTCGCAGACGCCAGTCGGTCGGTCGCAGACGTCCGCAGACGCCGGTCGGTCGCAGACGCCAGGTCGGTCGCAGACGCCCCGGTCGGTCGGTCGCAGACGCCAGGTCGGTCGCAGGCCAGGTCGGTCGCAGACGCCCAGTCAGACCCAGGTCGTCGCAGACGTCGCAGAGGTCGGTCGCAGACCCGGTCGGTCGCAGACGCTCGGGTCGGTCGCAGACGCCGGTCGGTCGGTCGCAGACGCCAGGTCGGTCGCAGACGCCAGGTCGGTCGCAGACGCCAGGTCGGTCGCAGACCCCCGGTCGGTCGCAGACGCCAGGTCGGTCGCAGTCGCCAGGTCGTTCGGTCGCAGACCCCAGGTCGGTCGCAGACGCCGGTCGGTCGGTCGCAGACGCCAGGTCGGTCGCAGACGATCGGTCGGTCGCAGACGCCAGGTCGGTCGCAGACCTGGGTCGGTCGCAGACGCCGGTCGGTCGCAGACGCCCGGTCGGTCGCAGACGCCCGGTCGGTCGGTCGCAGACGCCGGTCGGTCGCAGACGCCGGTCGCCAGGTCGGTCGCAGACGCCAGGTCGGTCGCAGACGCCAGGTCGGTCGCAGACGCCAGGTCCGGTCGGTCGGTCGCAGACGTCCGGTCGGTCGCAGACGCCGGTCGGTCGCAGACGCCAGGTTCGGTCGGTCGCAGACGCCAGGTCGGTCGCAGACGCCAGGTCGGTCGCAGACGCCAGGTCGGTCGCAGACGTCGGTCGGTCGCAGACGCCGGTCGGTCGCAGACGCCCGGTCGGTCGGTCGCAGACCCGGTCGGTCGGTCGCAGACCCGGGTCGGTCGCAGACCCCGGTCGTCGGTCGCAGACCCCAGGGGTCGGTCGCAGACCCCGGTCGGTCGGTCGCAGACCCGGTCGGTCGGTCGCAGACCCCGGTCGGTCGCAGACCCGGTCGGTCGCAGACCCCGGTCGGTCGGTCGCAGACCCGGTCGGTCGGTCGCAGACCCCGGTCGGTCGGTCGCAGACCCCGGTCGGTCGCAGACCCCGGTCGGTCGCAGACGCAGGTCGGTCGCAGGCCGGTCGGTCGCAGACCCAGGTCGGTCGCAGTCGCAGTCGGTCGCAGACGCCAGGTCGGTCGCAGACGCCAGGCGGTCGCAGACGGTCGGTCGCAGACGCCAGGTCGGTCGCAGACGCCAGGTCGGTCGGACGCCAGGTCGGTCGCAGACGCCAGGTCGGTCGCAGACGCCAGGTCGGTCGCAGACGCCAGGTCGGTCGCAGACGCCAGGTCGCAGACTTCAGGTGTCGCAGACGCCAGGTCGGTCGCAGACGCCGGTCGGTCGCAGACGCCAGGTCGGTCGCAGACGCCAGGTCGGTCGCAGACGCCAGGTCGGTCGCAGACGCCAGGTCGCAGACGCCAGGTCGGTCGCAGACGCCAGGTCGGTCGCAGACGCCAGGTCGGTCGCAGACGCCAGGTCGGTCGCAGACGCCAGGTCGGTCGCAGACGCCAGGTCGGTCGCAGACGCCAGGTCGGTCGCAGACGCCGGGTCGGTCGGTCGCAGACGCCAGGTCGGTCGCAGACGCCAGGTCGGTCGCAGACGCCAGGTCGGTCGCAGACGCCAGGTCGGTCGCAGACGCCAGGTCGGTCGCAGACGCCAGGTCGGTCGCAGACGCCAGGTCGGTCGCAGACGCCAGGTCGGTCGCAGGCCAGGTCGGTCGCAGACGCCAGGTCGGTCGCAGACGCCAGGTCGGTCGCAGACGCCAGGTCGGTCGCAGACGCCAGGTCGGTCGCAGACGCCAGGTCGGTCGCAGACGCCAGGTCGGTCGCAGACCAGACGCCAGGTCGTCGACGCCAGGTCGGTCGCAGACGCCAGGTCGGTCGCAGACGCCAGGTTCAGGTCGCAGACGCCAGGTCGGTCGGTCGTCGCAGACGCCGGTCGGTCGGTCGCAGACGCCGGTCGGTCGGTCGCAGACGCCAGGTCGGACGCCAGGTCGGTCGCGGTCGGTCGCAGACGCCCGGTCGCAGTCGCAGACGCCGGTCGGTCGCAGACGCCAGGTCGGTCGCAGACCCCAGGTCGGTCGCAGACCCAGGTCGGTCGCAGACCCAGGTCGGTCGCAGACCCCGGTCGGTCGCAGACGCCAGGTCGGTCGCAGACGCCAGGTCGGTCGCACGCCAGGTCGGTCGCAGACCCAGGTCGGTCGCAGAACGCCAGGTCGGTCGCAGACGCCAGGTCGGTCAGACGCCAGGACGCCAGGTCGGTCGCAGACGCCAGGTCGGTCGCAGACGCCAGGTCGGTCGCAGACGCCAGGTCGGTCGCAGACGCCAGGTCGGTCAGACGGTCGGTCGCAGACGCCAGGTCGGTCGCAGACGCCAGGTCAGGTCGGTCGCAGACGCCAGGTCGGTCGCAGACGCCAGGTCGGTCGCAGACGCCAGGTCGGTCGCAGACGCCAGGTCGGTCGCAGACCCCGGTCGGTCGGTCGCAGACGCCAGGTCGGTCGCAGACGCCAGGTCGGTCGCAGACGCCAGGTCGGTCGCAGACGCCAGGTCGGTCGCAGACGCCAGGTCGGTCGCAGACGCCAGGTCGGTCGCAGACGCCCCAGACGCCAGGTCGGTCGCAGACGCCAGGTCGGTCGCGCCAGACAGACGCCAGGTCGGTCGCAGACGCCAGGTCGGTCGCAGACGCCAGGTCGGCAGACGCAGGTCGGTCGCAGACGCCAGGTCGGTCGCAGACGGTCGCAGACGCCAGGTC
This sequence comes from Chiridota heheva, assembly GCA_020152595.1. Taxonomy (NCBI): domain Eukaryota; kingdom Metazoa; phylum Echinodermata; class Holothuroidea; order Apodida; family Chiridotidae; genus Chiridota; species Chiridota heheva. The sequence continues at coordinate 329,574 of JAIGNY010001371.1, forward strand.
GGTCGCAGACGCCAGGTCGGTCGCAGACGCCAGGTCGGTCGCAGACGCCAGGTCGGTCGCAGACGCCAGGTCGGTCGCAGACGCCAGGTCGGTCGCAGACGCCAGGTCGGTCGCAGACGCCAGGTCGGTCGCAGACGCCAGGTCGGTCGCAGACGCCAGGTCGGTCGCAGACGCCAGGTCGGTCGCAGACCCAGGTCGGTCGCAGACGCCAGGTCGGTCGACGCCAACCCAGGTCGGTCGCAGACCCAGGTCGGTCGCAAACCCAGGTCGGTCGCAGACCCAGGTCGGTCGCAACCCAGGTCGGTCGCAAACCCAGGTCGGTCGCAGACCCAGGTCGGTCGCAGACGCCAGGTCGGTCGCAGACCCAGGTCGGTCGCAGACGCCAGGTCGGTCGCAGACCGGTCGGTCGGTCGCAAACCCAGGTCGGTCGCAGACCCAGGTCGGTCGCAAACCCAGGTCGGTCGCAGACGCCAGGTCGGTCACGGTCGGTCGCAGACCCAGGTCGGTCGCAAACCCAGGTCGGTCGCAAACGCCAGGTCGGTCGCAAACCCAGGTCGGTCGGTCGCAAACCCAGGTCGGTCGCAAACCCAGGTCGGTCGCAACCCAGGTCGGTCGCAAACCCAGGTCGGTCGCAAACCCAGGTCGGTCGCAGACGCCAGGTCGGTCGCAACGCCAGGTCGGTCGCAAACCCAGGTCGGTCGCAAACCCAGGTCGGTCGCAAACCCAGGTCGGTCGCAAACCCAGGTCGGTCGCAAACCCAGGTCGGTCGTCGCAGACCCAGGTCGGTCGCAAACCCAGGTCGGTCGCAGACCCAGGTCGGTCGCAAACCCAGGTCGGTCGCAAACCCAGGTCGGTCGCAAACCCAGGTCGGTCGCAAACGCCAGGTCGGTCGCAAACCCAGGTCGGTCGCAAACCCAGGTCGGTCGCAACCCAGGTCGGTCGCAAACCCAGGTCGGTCGCAAACCCAGGTCGGTCGCAAACCCAGGTCGGTCGCAAACCCAGGTCGGTCGCAAACCCAGGTCGGTCGCAAACCCAGGTCGGTCGCAAACCCAGGTCGGTCGCAAACCCAGGTCGGTCGCAAACCCAGGTCGGTCGCAAACCCAGGTCGGTCGCAAACCCAGGTCGGTCGCAACCCAGGTCGGTCGCAACGCCAGGTCGGTCGCAAACCCAGGTCGGTCGCAAACCCAGGTCGGTCGCAAACCCAGGTCGGTCGCAAACCCAGGTCGGTCGCAAACCCAGGTCGGTCGCAAACCCAGGTCGGTCGCAAACCCAGGTCGGTCGCAAACCCAGGTCGGTCGCAAACCCAGGTCGGTCGCAACCCAGGTCGGTCGCAAACCCAGGTCGGTCGCAAACCCAGGTCGGTCGCAAACCCAGGTCGGTCGCAAACCCAGGTCGGTCGCAACCCAGGTCGGTCGCAAACCCAGGTCGGTCGCAAACCCAGGTCGGTCGCAAACCCAGGTCGGTCGCAAACCCAGGTCGGTCGCAAACCCAGGTCGGTCGCAAACCCAGGTCGGTCGCAAACCCAGGTCGGTCGCAAACCCAGGTCGGTCGCAAACCCAGGTCGGTCGCAAACCCAGGTCGGTCGCAAACCCAGGTCGGTCGCAAACCCAGGTCGGTCGCAAACCCAGGTCGGTCGCAACCCAAACCCAGGTCGGTCGCAAACCCAGGTCGGTCGCAAACCAGGTCAGGTCGGTCGGTCGCAAAACCCAGGTCGGTCGCAAACCCAGGTCGGTCGCAAACCCAGGTCGGTCGCAAACCCAGGTCGGTCGCAAACCAGGTCGGTCGCAAACCCGGTCGCAAACCCAGGTCGGTCGCAAACCCAGGTCGGTCGCAAACCCAGGTCGGTCGCAAACCCAGGCAAACCCAGGCAAACCCAGGTCGGTCGCAAACCCAGGTCGGTCGCAAACCCAGGTCGGTCGCAAACCCAGGTCGGTCGCAAACCCAGGTCGGTCGCAAACCCAGGTCGGTCGCAAACCCAGGTCGGTCGCAAACCCAGGTCGGTCGCAAACCCAGGTCGGTCGCAAACCCAGGTCGGTCGCAAACCCAGGTCGGTCGCAAACCCAGGTCGGTCGCAAACCCAGGTCGGTCGGTCGCAAACCCAGGTCGGTCGCAAACCCAGGTCGGTCGCAAACCCAGGTCGGTCGCAACCCAGGTCGGTCGCAAACCCAGGTCGGTCGCAAACCCAGGTCGGTCGCAACCCAGGTCGGTCGCAAACCCAGGTCGGTCGCAAACCCACCCAGGTCGGTCGCAAACCCAGGTCGGTCGCAAACCCAGGTCGGTCGCAAACCCAGGTCGGTCGCAAACCCAGGGTCGCAAACCCACGCCAGGTCGGTCGCAAACCCAGGTCGGTCGCAAACCCAGGTCGGTCGCAAACCCAGGTCGGTCGCAAACCCAGGTCGGTCGCAAACCCAGGGCAAACCCAGGTCGGTCGCAAACCCAGGTCGGTCGCAAACCCAGGTCGGTCGCAACCCAGGTCGGTCGGTCGCAAACCCAGGTCGGTCGCAAACCCAGGTCGGTCGCAAACGCCAGGTCGGTCGCAAACCCAGGTCGGTCGCAAACCCAGGTCGGTCGCAAACCCAGGTCGGTCGCAAAACCCAGGTCGGTCGCAAACCCAGGTCGGTCGCAAACCCAGGTCGGTCGCAAACCCAGGTCGGTCGCAAACAGGTCCAGGTCGGTCGCAAACCCAGGTCGGTCGCAAACCCAGGTCGGTCGCAAACCCAGGTCGGTCGCAAACCCAGGTCGGTCGCAAACCCAGGTCGGTCGCAAACCCAGGTCGGTCGCAAACCCAGGTCGGTCGCAAACCCAGGTCGGTCGCAAACCCAGGTCGGTCGCAACCCAGGTCGGTCGCAAACCCAGGTCGGTCGCAAACCCAGGTCGGTCGCAAACCCAAACCCAGGTCGGTCGCAAACCCAGGTCGGTCGCAAACCCAGGTCGGTCGCAAACCCAGGTCGGTCGCAAACCCAGGTCGGTCGCAAACCCAGGTCGGTCGCAAACCCAGGTCGGTCGCAAACCCAGGTCGGTCGCAAACCCAGGTCGGTCGCAAACGCCAGGTCGGTCGCAAACCCAGGTCGGTCGCAAAACCCAGGTCGGTCGCAAACCCAGGTCGGTCGCAAACCCAGGTCGGTCGCAAACCCAGGTCGGTCGCAAACCCAGGTCGGTCGCAAACCCAGGTCGGTCGCAAACCCAGGTCGGTCGCAAACCCAGGTCGGTCGCAGGTCGGTCGCAAACCCAGGTCGGTCGCAAACCCAGGTCGGTCGCAAACCCAGGTCGGTCGCAAACCCGTCAAACCCAGGTCGGTCGCAAACCCAGGTCGGTCGCAAACCCAGGTCGGTCGCAAACCCAGGGTCGCAAACCCAGGTCGGTCGCGAGTCGCAAAACCCAGGTCGGTCGCAAACCCAGGTCGGTCGCAAACCCAGGTCGGTCGCAAACCCAGGTCGGTCGCAAACCCAGGTCGGTCGCAAACCCAGGTCGGTCGCAAACCCAGGTCGGTCGCAAACCCAGGTCGGTCGCAAACCCAGGTCGGTCGCAAACCCAGGTCGGTCGCAAACCCAGGTCGGTCGCAAACCCAGGTCGGTCGCAAAAACCCAGGTCGGTCGCAAACCCAGGTCGGTCGCAAACCCAGGTCGGTCGCAAACCCAGGTCGGTCGCAAACCCAGGTCGGTCGCAACCCAGGTCGGTCGCAAACCCAGGTCGGTCGCAAACCCAAACCCAGGTCGGTCGCAAACCCAGGTCGGTCGCAACCCAGGTCGGTCGCAAACCCAGGTCGGTCGCAAACCCAGGTCGGTCGCAAACCCAGGTCGGTCGCAAACCCAGGTCGGTCGCAAACCCAGGTCGGTCGCAAACCCAGGTCGGTCGCAAACCCAGGTCGGTCGCAAACCCAGGTCGGTCGCAAACCCAGGTCGGTCGCAAACCCAGGTCGGTCGCAAACCCAGGTCGGTCGCAAACCCAGGTCGGTCGCAAACCCAGGTCGGTCGCAAACCCAGGTCGGTCGCAAACCCAGGTCGGTCGCAAACCCAGGTCGGTCGCAAACCCAGGTCGGTCGCAAACCCAGGTCGGTCGCAAACCCAGGTCGGTCGCAAACCCAGGTCGGTCGCAAACCCAGGTCGGTCGCAAACCCAGGTCGGTCGCAAACCCAGGTCGGTCGCAAACCCAGGTCGGTCGCAAACCCAGGTCGGTCGCAAACCCAGGGTCGGTCGTCGCAAACCCAGGTCGGTCGCAAACCCAGGTCGGTCGCAAACCCAGGTCGGTCGCAAACCCAGGTCGGTCGCAAACCCAGGTCGGTCGCAAACCCAGGTCGGTCGCAAACCCAGGTCGGTCGCAAACCCAGGTCGGTCGCAAACCCAGGTCGGTCGCCCAGGTCGGTCGCAAACCCAGGTCGGTCGCAAAACCCAGGTCGGTCGCAAACCCAGGTCGGTCGCAAACCCAGGTCGGTCGCAAACCCAGGTCGGTCGCAAACCCAGGTCGGTCGCAAACCCAGGTCGGTCAGGTCGGTCGCAAACCCAGGTCGGTCGCAAACCCAGGTCGGTCGCAAACCCAGGTCGGTCGCAAACCCAGGTCGGTCGCAAACCCAGGTCGGTCTCAAGTTCGCATCCTCCAGCGCAACCTTCAGTCAAATCGCAACCGCGAATTGCAACCTCCTGTCGCACCCTCCAGTCGCAACTTCCAGTCGCAACCTCTAGTCACACCCTTCGGTCACAACCTTTAGTCCCATTCGCCAGTCGCATCCTCCAGCGCAACCTCCAGTCAAATCGCAACCGCTAATCGCAACCTCCTGTCGCACCCTCCAGTCGCAGTCTCCATTCGCAACCTCCAGTCACAACCTTTAGTCACAACCTTCAGTCGCATCCGCCAGTCGCGACCTCCAGTCGCAACCTCCAGTCGCAACCTCAAGTCGCAACTTCAATTAAGTCGTAACCCCAATCAAATCGCAACCTTAAGACTCAACCTTAAGTCGCAGCCTCAAGTCGCAACCTCAAATCACAACCTCAAGTCGCAACCTGCATTCGCAACCTCAAGTCGCAACCTCAAGTCGCAACCTCAAGTTGCAACCTCAATTCGCAACTTAAACTCCGATCTCAAGTCCCAACCACAAGTCCCAACCTCAAGTCCCAGGCCCAATTTGCAGGCTCAATTCGCAGCCTTAATTTGCAGGCCCAATTCACAGTCTCAAGTCGCAAGCTCAAGTCGCAAGCTCAAGTCGCAAGCTCAAGTCGCAAGCTCAAGTCGCAAGCTCAAGGTGCATGCTCAAGTCGCAAGCTTAAGTCGCAAGCTCAAGTCGCAATCTCAAGTCGCAACCTCAAGTCGCAACCTCAAGTCGCAACATCATATCGCAACCTCAAGTCGCAACCTCAAGTCGCAACATCAAGTCGCAACCTCAAGTCGCAACATCAAGTCGCAGCCTCAAGTCGCAACCTCAAGTCGCAACCTCAAGTCGAAACCTCAAGTCGCAACCTCAAGTCGCAACCTCATGTCGCAACCTCAAGTCGCAACATCAAGTCGCAACCTCAAGTCGTAACCTCAATTCGTCACCTCAAGTCGCAACCTTATGTCGCAACCTCAAGTCGCAACCTCAGGTCGCAACCTCAAGTCGCAACCTCAGGTCGCAACCTCAGGTCGCAACCTCAAGTCGCAACCTCAAGTCGCAACCTCAAGTCGCAACGTCATGTCGCAACCTCAAGTCGCAACATCAAGTCGCAACCTCAAGTCGCAACCTCAAGTCGCAACCTCAAGTCGCAACCTCAAGTCGCAACCTCAAGTCGCAACCTCAAGTCGCAACCTCAAGTCGCAACCTCAAGTCGCAACCTCAAGTCGCAACCTCAAGTCGCAACCTCAAGTCACAACATCAAGTCGCAACCTCAAGTCGCAACCTGAATAAATGTTCACATGTTTTTTTGTAAAATTGTATTTAAAAAAACATACTTTTAGATCCAATTTGGTACAAAAATCAAGTTGATCTCATATTCCATTCAGGAGCTATGAAATTTTAAAGATTTACTAATTGCATTTTAAAGTCTTTGAACATTATGATGATCCTTTTTCGGTCCTTCCGTCAAATATTTTGAATGGGAGAATCTGGCTACATACAATAAACTTGAATTGAAACAACTATTTCATTAAAAATTTCCAAATTTTGAAGACTAAGGTATTTTAAGATCTGTTGGTAAATATGAAAATTATACTTGTTCATACCTTAAAACAAATTGAGCATAAGAGGGAGCATAAGAGATAAGCTATGCCAACCCAACCTCCATACCAAATAGTATCCCTACCCATATGATATCCCACTCTATGTCCCATATATAATCCGAACCTCCATCCCACCTTATGTCATAAGCCATCCTATGTCCATATGGTTATTCTGTTTTAGCAATGTCCGCCATCACACCCACTATTCCATCCCACCCTGTCCCATATGCCAATTCATCCTATGTCCTATCATGGACCTGCTATTTAGGTCCCTGGTCCTATGATACCCCTGCCTATATCTTAATATTTGTACGCAATCCCATACATATCCAATATCTACCATCACCCTGTTTCCCATTTGATATTTTAGCCCATGTCGCATACACCATCGATGCAGCCACAATACGTCACCCGTGTCGTCGCACCCTATGCTCCCCCCATACGTCAGTAAAACCTATGTACCATATGACATCCGACCCGGTACCTTACAATATACAATATTGTATTACAATATATGATTGATTGTAACTTTATTTTCACTCTCTTGCAAATACAACAATATACAGGTTAAGAAAATAATAATTTAGCTTTACATACATTTGTGACAATTTGCAAGGGATAGTGAGGGGGTTATCTGCTCAAGCCAGAAAGGCTTATCGAGGCAGAAACCCCCATGAAAACATAATTAACAAATATGTTACGGCACAAACTTAACATGAAAAAAAGAAAAGAAATCATATATCAATAGTCAACATTATTAAACGGGGTATCTTAAGAAAAAAGTGGACAAAAAAAAAATCAGAATTGGATAGAATCATATAAGCTTAGAAAGTAATTCTTAAGATGAGACTTAAATGTTTTGACATTATTTACGTTTTTAATATCTTGCGGTATGTCATTCCAGACTTTTACACCCGTATATCTTAAACAATGTTGGGATAGTGTAAGCCTAAATTTTGGAATACGGTAATCATTATGACCTCTGGTTTTGTAAAAGTTTTTGCGAGAAAAAATGGTCAAAAGCATTGGGTAAATTGTTATTCTTATATTGATACATGGTTATAGCAAGTTGGTATTTATGGAGGTCAAATATATTAAGAGTTCTCAATTTAAAGAAGATCGGGGCGGTATGGGCATTAAAAGGACTACCAGTGACAATTGAATGGCACGTTTTTGCAAAAGAAAAAGCTTTGTATGTGAGAAGGGTAAGCACCACCCCAGGCAACATTACAATATGATATATACGGCAAAATCAAAGTATTATATAGCATCTTAAGTATATGTTCAGGAAAATGTGTTCTTAATCTATTTAATATACCAGTACCTTTTTGCTAATTTATTACAGATACAATCTATGTGAAGTTGCCAATTTAGATTGCAATCCACTAATACACCTAGAAATGTTGAGGAGGGGGAATGATTAAAATTTACATCACCAATGGAGAGTTTGGGGTAAAGGGACCAGTCACGACGAGTAGGAGTAAAAGAAAACTGAAGTAGTCTCCTTTACATTAAGGGATAACTTATTTACATTAAACCAAGATGCATACTTATTCAAACCTGAAACCGCTTTGTCAATTACTGTATGAGGAGAACGATGGGAGTAAAAAAGAGTTGTGTCATCCGCATAAAGTGAAGGTGAAAGAACAGAGCTAATTCAAAGCATATCATTTATATATATTACAAATAACAAAGGACCAAGAATTGAGCCTTGTGGCACTCCACAAGAAAGAAACTTGGAATTAGATTGAGTACAAGAATAGGATACAAATTGCTGACAAAGTTTTAGATAGTTACGAAGCCAATCAAGTGGCATGCCACGAATACCGTAAGTTGATAATTTATGCAAAAGAATAGAGTGATCCAGGGTGTCAAAAGCTTTTGACAGGTCTAAAAAAGTACAATGGGCAACTTCTTTTCTCTCAAAAGCTTGGGTGATTTTACCAATGAGATGCAACAGAGCATGAGCAGTTGACCTGCCAGGGAGGAAACCAAACTGGAATTTATAAATAATTTTGTGAGAAAACAGAAAACTGATGAGCCTATTAAAAACAATTTTTTCAAATATTTTGGAGAAGCATGGTAAAATCGAAATAGGTCTATAATTTGTGATTTGCTCCTTATCACCACTTTTACAAATAGGAATAACCTTAGCTACTTAGAGATTATCAGGCATAGAAGCTGTTGACAATGAAAGATTAACAATATACGACAATGGTTTACAAATAATAAATGAAACATTTTTTTACAACACTTGGGGAAATATCGTCAAAACCAGAAGCAACAGATTTAAGACCATTAATTAATTTAAGCACTTCAACATCATTTGTAGGATGAAGAAAAAAAGTGGAAGGATTGGATGGGGGCAAGAACTCCTCAAACTTATGTTCATTAGACGGTGGGATTTCACCTGCTAATTTTGAACCAATTGAAATAAAATGATCATTAAAAGCATCACATATCTCCTTAGGGGCATTATATGTTTTTCATTGAGAGCTAGTTTATTTAGGCATTTGCTTGTTTCATTCCCTCCCCTACAGTACTTATTAATTACAGACCAGGTACTTTTTATATTACCAGCACAATTAGCAAAACTATGAGCAAAATACATTTTCTTGGCAACACGTATAACTGAGGTGAGTTTATTGCGAAACACTTTATGTTCATTACGGTTCTGGGCAGAGGGGTTTCTTTTGTACCTCTTAAAAAGCTGATTCTTAGTTTTACAAGATTTGATTATACCATTTGTTATCCAACTTTTTTGTTTATTACATTTCATAACTGAAGAACAAACGGGAAAGAAATTATCATAGTGTGTAAGAAAAATTAAAACAAACTTATTATATGCTGTATTTGCATTAGTTGCATGATAAACCTCGGACCAATCTTCCCTGAAAAGTTCACAACAGAACTCACCAATCCGAATAGGGGTAAATTTGCGTAAACGAACAATGTTTTTAACTTTTTTAGGAGAAAATGGTGTTTTTAAAACACTGAAGATTGGAAAATGATCAGATATATCAGATATCAAGACTCCATTTATGGAATGAAGTTCCGGCTTATTTGTAAATATGTTGTCGATTAATGTCATTGAGGAATCGGTAACACGAGTGGGTCGATAAATTAACGGATAGAAAGAGCAAGATAATAGCAAATTGAAAAAGTCATTTGAACGTGAGTCTTGAGTTTCCTTACTAAGGTCAACATTAAAGTCACCCATAACAAAACAGGGGCAGTTGTAACTTGATATTTTCTCAAAAATGCATGACATTTTTTCAAAGGATGAGATACTACCAACACCATGTGGACAGTACATAATACCTACAATAGCTTTAATTGAAAACAGATCACAATTAATTTCATTAAATAAAGACTCAAAATCACGTTCTGAGGAGAATGATAAGTCATCTAAAACAGTAAATGAAATATTATTTTTGACATAGAGACATACACCGCCTCTAACTTTGGCAGGCCTATCAACACGTACTAAACAATATCCATCAAATTTAAATAAAGATGAACTATGGACATGATTGAACCATGTTTCAGAGATGCCCATGACAGTAAAGTTAAAATTTAGGGAAGCAATATAGACCTGAAGATCATCAAAATGAGCAGGAAGACTTCTAATATTATTATGAAATAAGCAGAAATGATTATCAATAGATGGGGAGATATTAACATTAAGATCCTCATGGTAGTCACAATTTTGTGATAAGGAAAGGAGCATTTGGTCAAAAATGGTATTGCTTCCACCATCGTCATTTATACTTGGGCTAGGGAACGACATATTTCTAAATAATTGGCTAAACATTGGAATGCAATGAATACATGAGATATTATTCCTGTCTGTTAATTGTTTGCATAGTTGGAAGTTAAGACAAGTTTCATGATACAAAAAAATATTTTGACATTTATTGCATCTGAAATATAAATCTGAATTTTGTTGTAAATTCTTAAGACAAAACCCGCATTGACCATTATGCATTAACAATGACATAACACAAGTGTCACACAAAAGACAATAAAAGAAAAGAAACCGCAACAATGAAAGAACTCTAGAGAACGTTGATCAAAGAAAAAACTTTCATCATGTAACTTCCCGGAATGCATGTCGTAGAAGTTGAAGTTGACATAGTGAGGATGGTTGTTGAAATACCATTTACAATACAATATTATGTATCATATACCCTCCCATCCATGTCTCATATGCCATTCCACCCATGACTTATATTACAACCCACCCTCTGTATTATACATGTACGCGATATACACCATCTCACACATGTCATTCCACTTTGTTCTCTATGTTCCACGTGCCATCCCACCATATGTCACAAATGTCATCCAATTATATTTCCCACATGCTATCTCATCATTAGTGTCATCCCAAACTATGTCCTATATGACATACCACTGCATACCACTGTATGTCGCATACGTGTATGCCAAACCCACTATCCTATGCATATCACCTAATTCCATGTGTCGATTCACCCAATATCACATATAATATTTCAAACTAGGCCTATTTTTATACGCAATGTCACCCTTATGCAATACCTTTCATGCATACGTCCAAAACACTATGTCAACCCTATGTCACACATTCCATCGCACCCTATGCCCCACATGCCATTCCAACTATGTACCATCCAGCTCTTTATCTCATCTTATGCCCATATACTATTCACTGTTATACTTTCACACAACCCATTCTTTGTTTGTACGCCATCGCTCCATATATATATATATATATATATATATATATATATATATATATATATATATATATATATATATATATATATATATATATATTTATATATATATATATATATATATATATATATATATATATATATATATATATATATATATATATATATATATATATATATATATATATATATATATATATATATATATATATATATTTACATATATATATATATATATATACTACACATGCCACCCTATCTCATATCCAATGTCGAAAATGGTATATAACTCTTTCTTATACGCAATCCCACCTTTATCCAGTATGCTCGATCCCACCCTTTTGTCTCACGTGCCATCCTACTCTATGTCCCGCATACCATTCCCACCATATTCCCCTAATCTACCCTATGTCCCATATGACAACACACTCCTATGTCCCATATGCCATTTCACCATATGTCCCATCCCAACACATGTCCCATATGACAACCTACGCTTTGTCGCATGCGTGTACGCCAAACTCATTATCATATCACTCTGTTCCAAATGACATTCCACAATGTGACATTTCACCCTTGTCCCATATGGCATTCCACCCTATATGTCCTATATGATACCCCACCTTATGTCATATTTTCAATTCCATTTTCTTTATCTAATATTTTCTATGTGACATTTTAACTTATGTACCATATGCCATCCATGCCGTACGCGCACTATCCCATTTATGCCACCCCACGTCTCTTATGCCTACCCACCTCATCTTTCACATGATATCCCACCCTTTCTCTTTTAATCAATCCTATCCTCTATCCAATATTTTCAACATACATGTCCCACATGCCAGTATGCTTCACATGGAAATTTAACCTATGTAATATATGCCATCCATCTCACCTTATGCTATATATGCTATTCCATGCTATGCGCCATAAGGCTTACCACCCTTGTAACATACGCCACCTTAAATTATGTCACATATGACAGCAAACTTTATGTCTTATACACGTTCACCATTACACCCACTATACCATCCCACCCTGTCCCACGTTATACTCAAACATTTTTCGTATAGCAATCCAACCCTCTATCCATTATCATGCACCCCCCCTCCTTTTATGATTTCCTATTTCCCATCTCAGCCCATTTCACATTCATCATCGACGCAGCCACCTTACGTGACACATGTAGTCGCTCCCTATAAGCGTATACGTGATGTAACACCCAACCCACCTTATGCCCCATATGCCATACAATACTGTGCCTCGCATTCCATCTCATCCATTTCAAATATGCCATACAATACTGTGCCTCATATTCCATCTCATCCATTTCCCATATGCCATACAATACTGTGCCTCATATTCCAGTTCATTAATTTCCCATATGCAATTCAATACTGTGCCTCGCAGTCCATCCCATCCATTTCCCGTATGCCATGCAATACCTGCCTCGCATTCCATCCCATCTATTTCCCATATGCCATACAATACTGTGCCTCGCATTCCATCTCATCCATTTCCTATATGCCATACAATACTGTGCCTCGCATTCCATCTCATCCATTTTCAATATGCCATACAATACTGTGATTCGCTTCCATCTCATCCATTTCCCATATCCCATACAATACTGTGCCTCGCATTCCATCCCATCCATTTTCCATACAATGCTGTGCCTCAGAACCCACCCTGTTTTCTACAAGTTTGCCATCATATCCACCATCTCACACATGCCATCCCACTTCGTCCCATACACCAACTCACGCGATGTCTCATATGATATTCCATTATACGCAATCCCACTCTTTACCTTACATCCCAATCAATTCCCATATGACGTCCCACCCTATGCCCCATATGCCATTCCATCTTATGAACCATATAAGCCAACAAACTCTCCCTCCCATAGTGTGTCCAACGTGATGTATCATGTGTGCCATCACATTAAATGTACCATATGCCATTCTACCCTATGTCCCACATTTTATCTCACCCAATTTCTTATACACAAACCCACCATTTGTCCAATACCGTCCCCCCAAACTGTATTCATATGCCATCCCATCTATGACGCACATACCATCCCATCTATGACCCACGTGTCATCTCAGCTACGCCCAATATGTTATTCCGCCTATAACCCACGTGCCATCTCAGCTACGTCCCATATGCCATTCCAAGTATGACCCACATACCACCCACCTATGACCGAATGCCATCTTACCTATGTCCCATATGCCACCCCACCTATGACCCATATGCCATCGCACCTATGATCCACGTGCCACCCCACCTGTGATACACATGCCATCCCACCTATGATCTGCATGCCACCCCACCTGTGATGCACATGCCATCCCACCATCTATGACCTGATGACCGACATGTCATTGCATTCTACATTCCATATTAAAGAACCTATGAAGATTTTCAACAGCAAAAATACTAATGATTAAAACTATGAATAATAGCATGCTGGATCTTAGCATGATGTGTTAGAGAACAAATACCTGATTTAGATGTGTATATGAACAAATAAAGATGCGGTATTCACCACAAAGATCCTTAAATGCTGAACCAGAATGTCTTTTGATTATGTCAAAAGCACCCATAGTTTCCGATACATGGCTAATCAAAATATATGCAAAAATAAAATATAATTAAAATATATCCAACAGTTTTGATGTATATAAGACATGGCTAATCAAAATATATGCAAAAATAAAATATAATTAAAATATATCCAACAGTTTTGATGTATATAAGACAGCTACATATCTTTAAAGTTATGCTTTCTCTCCAAAATGTCAGTCACTGAAAATCAAGACTATTTTTTTAGGTGAAAAAAAGGGTGCATAAGGTTAGGTGTAGAAGGGGCGGAGATTATATGTGGTGGAAGAAGTTGTTCTTGCGGAGGAAGTTGATGATGTTTGAGAAAGAATTGTTTTCGAATCGGTCCGAGATTGAGGAGAGTAAGGAGAGAAGAGATCTGGAGTTCTGGTAGAGGGGACAGGTTAAGAATATATGATTGTTGGAGAGATCGATGTTGCAAGTGGGGCAGAGAGAGGCAGGAAAGCCGGATAAGAGAACTTATCATAATAAGGCCTGAAAATTCAAAATGCATCAGTAAAATGGTCGCTTTTTTAACCGAATATGTTACTTTTCTTTGCTATTTTCATGGTTGATGTTGTAGCTATATGACACCTATCCATAGATCTTTAATCAATACTTATTTTTTGTGGGCAGGTAGAGGCAGAGAAACAGTCAGGGAGTAATTAAAAGGGCTCCCTTTTTTAAAATTAAAGGTTTTAAATTTAAATTCATTTAATTTGATGCATGTTCCCAAAATGCACCCTACTTCCCATATGTTTTTATGGTGTGTATATAGACCGGACTTTAAAGGATTAGTTCAGTGGTCAAGCAACTTTATTTTGACATGAAAGAGAAATTGAAGAGAAATAAAATGGTGAAGAAACTACTTCAATAGCTTATTCGGTTAAGGAAATATTCAAGTTGAAGGCTCTGTTTTAAGTATGTAGAAATGACTGGTGTTGTAAGTCTACCATAGAGGGTTTGCCCGTGCTCGTTCCTCGTTCATTTGTACTTGTATTTCCTTGTTGTGAATTTGTAGCACGGCCTGCAGCTGTCAGGCTGTGGAGCCCAGTCATTAAACTAAAAGTTTCGTTTCATAGAAGGTTGGGTTTCTTATCCTCATATTATCAACAATTGTTAATGTGTTTTAAAGAAAATTGATTGCAAGTTTTTACTATTTGAATTATTTTTTCTCGAACTTTGTTCAGGTGTTAAATCATAATTACTCTTTCAAGATTCTGTTTTACTACTTTCCTTACATATACAATGGCTTTTAAGCTACAAAATCGCATGACAAAATATGATAGAATACATAAAGACTTTGAGGAATCTGAGGCTGTGATGTTACAGCAAGTCTTATTTCAGTCGTTTCTAAATGATACCAAAATTTAAATTAACAAATTTCCTTAACGGAATAAGATTTGTGAATGCTTTCTTCACCATTTTTCTTCAAAATCTCTTTCATGTAAAAAACAAACAAACTAGAACTGTCGGAAGGACAGTGTGCTTGACTATTTAAAACTCAGTGTAGAAAATGGGCCTATAGAGGGAAGTATATACAGAAATAGGGTAGCAGGGGCAGATGATTTTAAATTACTTGAGCTTTAAAAGATGCACTTACATTTTCATTTGCACTACAAGCTTCAAAATATTTCAAGATATTTTAAGATATTCAAAGATATTTCAAGACAAAAAAGTAACTCAGAAAACATATAAAACCAAGCAGTCTTTATAACTACAACACCTCTTTTATTTCTATCAATTAAATAACAAAGAAAGGAGAGGCCCTGACTTGTCAATGTTAATGAAAGAATGTCACCCAACCCTCTTTCCAACCTGTACTCTCTCCAAACCCCTACACATTCCCAGAACTACATCTTAGATTGTAATACAACTTCCAAATTAAGAAAATATGTGTGTCAAGCAAGGTTAAGCAGCATAACAAATGTACAATAACATTGCAAAATTATGCGAAACAATATTGCTTAAGGTATGACAAACTAGACATTGGAAACGATACAAGTCCCCTTACCGCTAATAATGCATATTCCAGACTGTCCCACATTTCATCCCAACCTGTCCCAAATGTCATCCCACGTCTATACTCCATGCAATCACACCTGAAAACCAGATACTGTATGTCATTCCACCCCTTGCAAGGCCCATATGCCATCACAACTGAAATCCAGATGACATCCCACCACATGCCATTCCGCCCTGTCCCACATGTCGACCCACCCTGTTTCACATGCCAACCCACCCTGTTCCACATGCCAACCCATCCTGTTTCACATGCAAACCCACCCTGTTCTACATGCCAATCCACCATGTCTAACATGCCAACACATCCTGACCAACATCCCACTGCACCCTGCCATACATACAATTCCACCCTGTCCCACATGACCTAATCCTAATTCCTTAGGCTACTTTATCATTATGTCATCTTCTACCCCACATTCTGCTTATTGTTTCCCAAACTCCTAATTTAACATTCTTTAGAAGCGAGGACACTTTTATTTGCTTCTTTATTCATAAGAAGACAAACATTTGTATTGTTATTCATGTCAGGAATGTAAAAATCATAATAAAACTATAAATGTGAAGTTAGTAAGTCGTTAGCCATACATTTTTGATCTCCGCTAAAACATTTTGCAGCAAATGCACACTATACCTCACCAATAAGTGTGAACAATGCTCTTCACATATACTGTATGATCATTTGTTTAAGCAAAATCATCATACCCACTTTGATTCAAGAGATACAACATATACAAATATTTTCATTGCTATGCAAATAGGCTAATCATTATGCACACACAATCCCCCAATTATGCTCAAATGAACAGTACCAATGCCCTCTACCACTGAACCAAATTGCATGTTATCATTTCAGGTTAAATACTTTGTATCCAAGTTTATTGTTATGCAAATAACCTAATTAATATGCACAATATACCTCACCATTGAGTGTAGATAATGCTCTTCACATATATGATCATTTGTGTAAAACAAAATCTCCACTCCCACTTTAAATTTAGAGATATCATAGATACAAATATTTGTAATGTTATGCAAATAAGTCAATTAGTATGCACACGCAACCCTCAATCTTGCTTATTTAAACAGCACCCATGTCCTCTACCCATCTTCCACGTTACACCATTCGTAACTTACGTTATACGCTAATGAATGTTAAACATTTGTACAAAAGTCTATTGTTATGCAAATAATCCAATTAATATGCACACACAACCTCAAATCTTGCTTATTTGAACAGAATGTCCTCTACCCAGTACGTTACATGAATGTACACTATTCCTTAAGTTATCTACCCGAGGCCCCGGGTTCAATGCCCACTCTAATACGCACTCTTCACCAGTGCACCACAACTGGTTATCAAAGGCCGTGGACATTGACTTGGTTGTCGATGTTATGTCTGTCCGTACGTCGTACCTGTGTTCTCGTCCGGGTCGTTAGCGTTTCATGAATGTGTCAACCATTCATAACTAACTAAAGTTATGCGCTCATAAATTTTAAACATTTTGTACGATAGTCTATTGTTATGCAAGAAACCTAATTAATACGCACTCTTCACCTTAGCATTAAGTGTAGACAATGCTCTTCACATATATGATCATTTGTGCAAACAAAAGTCCCCACATCCACTTTAATTTAAAAGAAATCACAAACACAAATAGTGTCATTCTTATGCAAATAAGCTAATTATTATGCACACGACCCTTAATCATGCTCACTTGAACAGTTCCCCTATGCCAAGTTACATGAATGTACACCATTCATAACATAGCTTATACAAACTTTAACCAAAAACTTTTATCCAAAACTTTAATTTGATAAAAAAATTCATTGTTATGCAAATAAGCTAATTAGTATGCACACACAACCCTCCAATCATGCTCATTTGATCAGTACCCATGTCGTTTACCGACATGAATGTACACCATTCATAACTTAAGTTATGAAAATCTAAACAAAACTTTACCGGACGCCGACGCCGACGCATGGGGTAGTAGAATAGCTCTACTATTCTTCGTATAATCAAGCTAAAAGACTGGTGTAATAAGTGAGCTGTATAATGTTGGCACTCTCTTCCTCACATTGTCAACAATTTGTATTGTCTGTTGAGGAAAATTTATTTTTGCTCAGACTTTCTTCAGGTGGTAAATTATAGTACTAAATTCTGTATACTTTTCTAACAAATCCAATGGTTTTTAGAAAAATAACACTTAGGCCTACATATTTTTCAAATTTCTTTATAAAAACCATTGATAAACATGATAAATTATTATTTCTTAGATCATGCTATTATATGTATATAAATTTAAAAAAAGATATTACCTTCTTAAAGAGGTTGATTTTCCCAGCCTGGTTGCCCTGCAGACTGTCTCCAAAGAACCATGATCATCCAAAATAAAAACAAATATTCAAAATTTATCGCGTCCTTTGCTATATAAAATTCATTTCCTCCATATATTGACATTGTCCCAGCATGACTGCATGCAGATAAGCTGTCTCCGATCGTGCCATGAATAAATCCGGAGTAACAAATAATCAAAATTTCGCGCTTCTTTTTGCTTTTTAAACTCACTTTGTTGCGTTCATTGACATTGTCCCGCCTAACAGACAGCAAAATGTCTCTGAAAAAATGGAAAAGGTTAAAATCAATGTTAAATCGCTTGATGAAGAATATAGGTAATTTAGGATTAAAATCAGTGTTAAATAGCTTGATGGAGAATATGGGTAATTTAGGGAAACAGTTAGGGAAAACAAAAGCTCTGCAGCCGAGGGAAATCAAAGGCTGTATTAGTACAATCAAAGAAATTTGTCAATAAACCTTAATTAGGCCTAATACTTAGAATTATGATAACAAAAAAACATTTCACTTGTATTTCACTTTTTCTAGGCAAATTTCAGGGAAAGCACATGTAACTCACAATGAATAAACATGGAAACTCATTCTTTCTCAGATTATGATATAATAACAAATTATTTGGGCATTAATTACCTTTCCCGAAGAGGTTGATTATCCCGCCTAATAGACAGCAAGCTTCAGACGTCTTCGAAGTGCATTGAATAAATCCAGACTCGAATAACAAATATTCAAAATTTCCCCGCGTCTTTCCTGCTTTCATTGACATTTGACATCTGCATCGTGACCTCATATAATCTCGTTCAATTATATTAAAGGGGTACTACACCGAAAAGTGAGGACATAATTTTCCAGAGACTCACAAATGTTTTTCGATCCTTTTAGAGAGCCTCACAACTTCCCTAACACAAATATTTATACGAAGTAAAGTTTTCTGAGATTCATAAACAATACAACTTTTTCACTTAGGGAGGTAAAACAGGTAAATGGAGATTTAAAAATTCACAAAAAGACACCCTGAAATATGAGTCTAGTTCACCTTTAACCGTGCTTTCTTTTCCATTTTGCAAATCTTTTGTCTGAAAGCCCATTTTAAGGATTAAACCAATCGGTCCGCTGCCCACGTTCATTACATCAATTTTGCCATATATTATACGGTAGCCTGGAAAGTGTGTAGCAGCAATATATCCCCATATACCTGAGTGTAAGTGCACACATGCTCACAAGAATTAGTTACCGTGTATGCACCTTACAACCTTCCGTGATTAATACTAAATAAATTTGTTGATATCATATAATCTCAGAAATTCCCCTTAATTACTGACCCAATAGTAGGAAAATGGCGATTTTTGCAAATGACTTACAAACTCCACAAACAGAGGTGGACTTTTGCATATGACTTCGAAAAGCACCTCCCCCCCCCCCTCGCCCCTTCCCTCCTCCCTCCCACTTCCTCTCTCACGCACACACACACACACACGCACACACACTTTTCACAAAAGCTTCCTACAACCCCGACATTTAGCAATACCTTGAGTTTTAATTGAAAGAAAATATGCAGTAGATCGTTCCATCAAGATGGATTAACAATTGACCATTTTACAGCATTTAGCATAGCATAGCAAGGTTCAATGTCCCACGGCCTTTGATAACCAGTTGTGAACTCACTAGTTGCAGGCCCACCATTATTTTAATTAATTATGCATATATTTTCCCCAACAATCAGAGTGTTCACCAACACTGTTTTTCTTCAAAACCTATTATGTTAAATACCCCCAGGATTTATGACCCTGGAATGGGGCAAATACAGTTGGTAGGACATGGACGCCATTCAATAGTCCCATGGACGAAACTCAAGAAGGGGTATATTTATTACGCCCTGTGAGTCATCTGCACTATAGCAAGTTGAGATCAAATAAAATAAAAATACTATGCACATTGGCTATATTGGCTATACGCATTGGTTATATACGCATTGGCTATACGCATTGGCTATATGCATTGGCCTGTTGGCTATACACATTGGCTATCCGGCTATACGCATTGGCATATGTTGGTGTAAATGGATCAGGCTGTCAGGCTGTCAGGCATTAAACAGGTCAATTCGTTGGGGAAATCTGAAGAGCGATGACACCTCGACTGTGACGAAATATTTATCTGAGAAACACGATTTGGATTATCAAAACCAGGACCTTAATATATGTGGGCAGGTGACACCTACCCCCTCCACACACACACACACGCACACAATTTTCGACATAATTCAAATTTTAATTTTAATTAAAAAACATAACTTAATGCCTTGAAACACACCGCCTACAGGAAGATTTTGGAACAACACTTGGTACAAAATTAAAGATTTTTGCGGATCCCAAGTTGTAGGTTTTGGTCCAAACTTCAATATAGTTGACCCTCAATTGTAACTTGTGGTCGAAGATTTGTAGTCCAAAAGTGAAGATTTTTACTTTAAATTTCAGATTTTGATCACATCCCAAAATCTGTTCTTTAGTCAAGAGGACTTGTCACTTAGAGACCACCCAAGGTCATTCCTTTCCAAAATGGCGGCATGGGTAACGTTATGTAATCATAGCCCCATTAGGATCTCAGTTATTTAAATGTGAGACCATGTTTACGACATGTACAAAGGCCGGTCAGCTGGCTAGCGTGTCACCCTATCCTTCATACTATGGTATAGATAAAAACAGGAATGGAGTTGTGGCAAAAGCTTGGAGAGGCAGATCCTAAAAAGCAAAATTGAACGATTTTTGACCGAAAATTGGACAATTTTTGGTCCAAAATTGAAGGTTGTTTAATCCAAAACTGAGGATTTTTGATATAAAATTAACAATAATTCAGCCGACACGAATAAAAAATGCCAACATCTATAATTTCTGTTTCATTTGATATTTCACTGGATTATACTTATAGTTTTGATAACAAAATATATATGAAATAACATGGAAGGGTTTACGGAATTTACTATTCCTCAATAGTCCCCCCCCCTTCCCTTTCTTTCCTTTAGCCCCCTTATATAGATACGCTACTGCCGTTTATAAACAGGCATGAGCCTGCGAATGTTCCCTGAAAAGAGAGACAATTCGGGCAAAATTGTGGGATTCATGGGTGAAGCTCTGATCTAAAGATTTCTTGTTTTTGATACCCCAAACTGGCTTAAAATCAACACAAAGTTTCACAATGTATACTTGATGAGAAGAAGACAATTTTAAATTCTCATGTTAAAATCTACTCTTATATTAGGGTTACCACTTCTAAGTAGGCAGAGCAGCAGAGTAGAAATAAATTTCCTATACAAACTGAGAAAAATCGGGTGAAATTGTGGAGTCCATGGGCGAAGCCCTGTTAGGCAGGGGTGGCGGAAGATATGTGAATCTGATGAGATTCACATAGGATATTAGGGGCACTTTTCGATTGACGTAATTCGAAAGCATGTATAACAGCATTATAGCTTTAGGGGTAATCTCCCCACACCCCATCCCTTCCCCCCTCCCCAAAAAAAAGTTCAACTTTTATCGGTCTGAAATTTTTTGCTGACCCTTATATTTTTGCTGCCACAAACTTCTTAGATCAAGATATTTAGAACCAAAATTTGGGAGAATACATTTATTAGTTTGTAATAAATCTGAAACTTCAATCAGACAGTCCCACGTGAGGACCACGCCTACCCGCGTGGAGCATGATTGCAGGCAATTGGTGTGTTGCTGGAAGTTGTAGGGGCGGAGAATATGGGAGATAGAGGGGGTGACGGGGGATCTTTTGTTCTAATACTAAATGGCTGGGGGGGATGCAAAGTATGGGCAGAAAGAGGATTGAAAACTATAGAGATCACGTCATGTCCAAGAATCACAGGATGCGGGAATGATTAGTTGAATTTTCTGTCGAAAAAAAAAGTTACGTGGGCTTAGCCTGAGAAACAACGGCGAAATGTAGCCACGCACTCCTCTAGTACGAATTGGTCGGAGAGTGACATGTGAAGAAACATGTTGATCCCACAATATTCATAAACCTATTTAACCTGCGATAGGTCTTTGCCAGCTCAAAGCAGCAGGCACCTCAAATTAAATGATGAAAATATGAAGAAATAATAGATTGATTAATATTTTTGAACTTTTGTTGCAGGTCTTTATGTGTCGCTGTCACATGACAATTGTGCATCTTTTAATACTTTTGAATTCTGTAAATCATAAAAATAAGAAAATGTTTTCGGCAGGTCAACTGTCTTCACGTGAAGACTGGGCATATTTTAGATTTTGAAACATTCTTGATTATTTTAGGTAAGTGAAATTTGTATAAACATCTCAGTTTTGAAAAGATATTTGGCTACAAATTCAGTCTCAATGAATACCAGACGAAATTTTCCAAAAAGTGAATTTATTGATTTGTCATTCCTGCCCAGATACTGTGTTCTCTTGGGCAGTAATATACAATAACAGTCAGCGTTTCTGATTGGCCTTACCTAAATAAGGACAACTAATCAATACCTGACGCGGAAGTGACCATGCACACTGTACATACATACTAAAATAGAAACAATCCACACCCGTATGTAACATAAAGGTATGAATATCACAATTTTACGAACATAACTTAGACGAGAATGTTCTCTTTAACCAATAGAAAACGGTTTTTTTCTTCTTCTTCATGGCGGGTAGTTATTTGTTGCCGTCCGTGACAATTTGGCGTCTTTAAACATCTTAAAAATCTTAAGAAAAAAACAAATTAATTTTGGGCCCAGGTCTGTATGTGTTGCTATCGTCACGTGATAAATATGCATCTTTTAAAGATTTCGCAAAATGTTTGCATATTTTGAATTTTTCGAAAAGGTTTGGTGCGATTTACATTATGGCAAGAATTTACATTTATGAAAATCTCGAAAAATGTCATCATATCATACTGTGAAAATTGTTGGATGGAGGAAAAATGCCTTTTTCTCCTTTAAAAATGTAATATTTCGCTTGTTCCGTACTAAGTACAGACCACGTGATATTTGCAAACTTTTTGAAAGATTCATATTATAAACATAGATATTTAAGGATACAGCAGATTAAGGGCTAACGCAGCTCCCTCCCCACATCCCTTACCCCTCCCTTTATCTTTCCACACCTTTTTTAAAAGGAAAATGTAAGAAACAATGTGATTTTGGGCTAAAATGTGGCTAAAATTGTTAAACTGAAGCTTGAATTTGTAAAGCCTAATGTAGGTTTGGATGCCAACAATACATTTTCCAACATTAACTCGCATTTTTAAGCCTAA
Source organism: Chiridota heheva (assembly GCA_020152595.1). Taxonomy (NCBI): domain Eukaryota; kingdom Metazoa; phylum Echinodermata; class Holothuroidea; order Apodida; family Chiridotidae; genus Chiridota; species Chiridota heheva. The sequence continues at coordinate 352,740 of JAIGNY010001371.1, forward strand.
CATTGATATTTTCAATATTAAAATATTTTTAATATTAACGCAGATATTTAAGACCTAAACTGTGAAATTTTAAACCTTGACGTACATTTTTAGGCCAAACACTGACTTCTTTTAACCCTAAATGCATAATTTTTAGACCTAAACCGTGAAATTTCAAACCCTAACGTGCATTTTTAGGTCAAACACTGATTTCTTTTAACCCTAACGCAGAATTTTAAGCCTAAAACTTAGTTTTTTTTTTTTTAGCCCTGACGCGGATTTGTAATCATAAAGTATATATTAAAGAAAGCACTGATCAAGCGACATTCTTGTCTGAGTGTATGTGTGTGCTTGTGTGCATGTGTGTATGGGTGGATGGGTTTAGACCCACCAACTGATGACATTCGTATGTTTACACACCTTCAGAGCGATGACACGCATACAACCGATGACGTCCTTGGTTGTTTTTAGTTTTAAAAATGGCTGTTTTCAAAACTATCATGACTAAAACACTAATCTTGTTCAGTATTTTTGCATTTCCGTACATGTCACCTGTAAGATAAGTTAAAAATACGAGTGTAACCTAGTTTCCTAATACCGCCATCCCATATGTGTGTTGTATATTGATTGGTCACCAGTTGTATAGGATTACGCCAAGTCATCAGTTGTAGGGTGTACACATGTATGACTGAGTGGTCACCGGTTATACAGAATTGCTCTGAGAAAGCTGCCCACCAGAGAAGTGGGAAGCTTTCGAAAAACGAAGGCACTACCTCTTAGGGGCACTTCGCAAGTCATATGCATATGTCCGTCCTGTCTCTAGATCGTAAAGTAAAGTAAAGGTGCATTTCATTTTTATGACGGGCCCCTTTCCAATGGGAACACATTCCACTGTATAATTTAGAATTCGCTAGTTTCCTACTATTAGGTCAGTAATTTACAGAAAAAGGAGCATTTCATTTTTAAACGGGCACTTTGTAAAATTAAGATAAACAGCGTGTGTACATTCTGACATTCATGGGCTGCAGAGTGGGGACCGAAGGAGGGGGAGGACACGTCCCCCCCCTTCCACACACACACATCTTTTCGCAAATCATAATCTAATAAGGATGACCTGCAATATTGTAAGAAGGCTGTTAAAAAAGATATAAACAACGGATCACGTCCACTTAAAATTGATGAGAAAAAATCAAATGAAATGTCCCATCTGATTAGGGCGTGATTATATTTTAAGAAGTGATGGCCATGAGGAACTGAAAACGTGAATGATGTTGGCAAATTATTTGGTTAGATTAAGATCTAAATTAACAAAGTCAACGTACAGTGACCTGGTGACGTATGAACTGGGCGAGGCAAGCCTTCGCCTTCCATATTTTTATTGGGGCGCCAAGTACTATTTTGGCCACCCAATAAATGAAGGTCTAACGAATTAAAGTTGAAGAGTCAGATTCCATAGCAACTTTTCTTCCAGAAATCTTCAATTTTCGGAAATTTTCAATTTCGCAAAAACTCTTTCATTTTCATGGTATTCGCTTCAATTTTCGTGAAGTTTCCTTCATTGTGGGAAATTTTTTTAATTAGGTTTCTTCAATTTTCGTAAAGTTTCTTTATTTTCGTAAAAATTGCTTCATTTTTTTTGTAAAATTTCCCTCAATTTTGGGAAATTGTCTTCAATATTCGGGAAATTTCCTTCAATTTTCATTAAGTTCCCTTCATTATCATGAAATTTGCTTCAATTTTTGCGAAATTACCTTCATTTTTAGGGAAGTTTTTCAATTTTTGAGAGGTTTCAAATTTCCCTTCTAATTGTTGTGAAATTTGCTACAATTGTCGTGAATTTTCCTTAATTTTTGGAAAATTTTCTTCTATTTTCAGGATATGTTGTTAAATTTTACCAAAATTTGCAATCATTTTACGAACCCTCCGTTACAATGATAGTTTTTTGAACCGTGATAAGAGATTCATACATTTTTGGATTGTTGGGACAAAAATTAAATCTGGCAGCCAATGTCAAATATCTTCTTTCGCCGCTGACGTGATCACATGTATTTTCTTCCGTTTCATAACAAAATAAATATTTGCAGCAATATCACGTCGAAACTATTTTTTCTTCACATTTAGACCGTTTCATAAGATAATGCATAATAGAAACAAGGGATGTGTCTCCTATCGTCCAACTGTTAAACCACGGTGCAGAACAAAGACTGTCTCAGATGAACGCAGTAAGTTCTCCTACCACCACGTGGGCCCTGTATTGGGAGAGTCAAATCGGCAGTAAAAATGAAAGCAATAATAATTCTTGTCATACATGTGTTTATTCCTCTAAAAATAAATCATAGCATGGGTACATTTAAAGATATGAAGAAAACTGCATGAAGATGTCCTTGGTATAGAATAAGTATATGCAAACTTATGAACATGAAGGTACACAATTTATTTGAATTACTGTTAAGTTTGGAAAGCCATTTTGGGGGGAAATAACCGCCAATTTGGTTCAGGGGGAAATCCGAAATGCCTCTATGCCAAAAATGTTTCTTACGATCTTAGCAAATTCATCAATTTTAAGGCTGCTGTATTTGCTGGACCTAATGGACATCTAGCGATGAATAGTCTTTAACGAAGAATTTGGAGTTTTGGATAGAACAGTATTTTAATTTCGAAAACTGTTCAGTTTCTGATTTAAAGTTGATCAAGTTTAAGGAGAGTTCTACATGAACTAAGTTTCTGATGAACTAATGCGCTCACAACTTAAAATCTTTTTCATAGACTATATACTTTTTTAATTTCTGTTCTTAATCCCAGTCACGGAAAGTGGTAAGAAAGTGTATTCCTGCTACAAATCTATTGGGGGTATAGTTAAAACTCTTTTGTCAGAATTTGTCGCACACCGTCACCGTCAAATGAAATATTACAAATCAAAGTATTAACTACTAGTAGAGTCAATACACCACGTAACCCCAAAACAATTGCAAGAAAATTTTTTTGCATTTTTTAGTACTATTTGACCTGGAAATTAACATACTCAAAGTTGGCAAAAATCTGACTACCGGAAAGGTTCTAAATATGACGTCATACAAAATGGCTGCCAAAATGTAATAAAATGCTTAATTTCAATGATTTGCATACGGTTTCTGGCATCTCTAAGTGTGGAAACAAGTTTAAGGCATCAGTATCTTATATGATTGTTAATTTTTCTATCTGACCAATGTACCTGTTTGACGTTATGCTGTAATAGTGTCATCTATGACGTCATTTATGATGTCCTATGACTTCATTATGTCATGTATTTTTCTTAATATCATGATTCTTCCACTGTGATGCCCTGGATGAGCTGTGGTTTTAATAGCTAACTTTTTGTAATCTATTCGTGTTCATTGCAATATAGATTTCAACATCATCAACCACTTAATGAATTAATATCGACATTTAATGTTTTCTTATTTAGTTATAAATTAGGAGACATAAATGCACATATTGGTTTGTTTGGTAATTTCAAGTGTTTCAGCTGACCAGCTGGCGTTATCCTTACTATATTACCGTTACAGTCACATGCAGCCTTCATTACCATCATCATCTGACACTGGGTTGAGGGATATATTATTACAAGTATCTTCTTGACAAGGTCCACAGGCTTGGGTACATTCAAGGCCATGTTTTTTGCAGCTACATTTGAGTGTGCGGCAACCTGTCAAGCAGTTGCAGTGTATTATTTTCAACAGACGTTCAGGAGCAGGGCTTTTGTCCATCATAAGTGGAATCAGTTGACCCATTCATGTTGTCGTCTTTTACAGAGCAAGATTGTCTTGTCCACAAAGTTATATGTTTTTACACTACTATAATCTTCACAGTCGGCACCTTTTGTACTTGACACCACCTTGTTGCCACAGTATAAGCAATCTGTTTTTCTATCGAAAGCCCCAATAGAGACACGTGTATTTCTCTTTAATGGTGGGGTAGAGTTCACTTAAGCTCTCTTGTATTCCTCTATTTTCTTTTGGTTTACGTAAATCATGCGACAAGATTTGTGCACGCAAGTTCCAGCTTCTATAGTAACGTCATCACCTCTTTCAACAGTTGCCTTGTTGATCCCTTCAGCTCCTTTCTTACGAATCTCAATTCTATCTTCTTGGTGAACTTACCTCACTGACTGATTCACTTTGACAGAATGTCTGTTTCAACTACTTTATGATTTAACACTTTTACTTCATGGAAAGAAAGAAGAATCAAGATATCCTCTTTACTGTCTTTAAGATGCAAATACATGTGGGAGGATGCACACAACTCATTGCGGTCCTGAACAAACAGAATGAACTCATGATGTACTCCACATTTGGGTCCCACCTTCAAAAATGACTTGAAATTCTTTCAAATCATCAAATGTCTCCCTGCGCCATCAAATCTGGACTGGAACACACATATTAGAAATAAACCACATTCTGACGTCATAGATCACGCCATGACGTCACAGGTCACGTCCTGACGTCACGGATAACGTCCTGACGTTATTGATGATGCCAAGAAAAACTTTAAAAATTATGTTGGTGCCAAGATATTTAGTTTTAGTGATAATTTTCATTATTGAAATGATTGAAACTATTAAATTACAGACTTATGCCTAGTTTCTAAGAATTTCTTTTATCGGCGGCCATCTTTTTTATGACGTCATATTTAAACCCTTTTTGGAGATCCGATCGATGCCAAATTGTATTATGTTCTTCTACAGACCCCATAGATGATAAAACTGTCAAAAAACCTTTTCTTGCAATTTTTTTGGGGTAAGGTCACTTTTTTCATATTTTGACTCTACTATACTAAAATGTAAATGTCTCTCATTCATAGGATGACATCACCATAAACATAAATAAACTCCTGAAATTTCAAAAACCTGTGAAACGTTCAATTTGTTCAGTAAAGTTCAAAGAAATTCAGTTAATGTTACATCCGCAGGCTCATTCCTCGGTCTGCAGGCTCAGACAAAGTTTCAAGTCTTTTCTGCAACGGCTCCTGCGGCGCACCTTCTCCGTCGTCATGCACTACTGCAAAACAATACAACAAATGAAAGCATTAGATTAACGCTCAGGACTTGGTGACTATTAATTGCCGAACCCCGTCAAAAGTCAGATATGTTTTTGGTTTCTTTCTCACTTTTAGGCATATGCCAGGGAAAGCACACGTAAGTCACAATGACTTGTTTTCAGTGTGGACCCAAGGAATGTGCTAGGATGGCAAATGGATGAAAATAGGGTTAACGCCCTGCTCTTTTCGAGAAGTGTTCAGAGAACCAGTCAGGAGTGAAATGCCTACCATCGGGACCGACGGCTTTACTTTCCCTCTGAAGGACGGTGAGCGCTACTAACGATTGGACACTTTTCACAAAGGTCAGATGGAGAAGGTGAGATGCAGAAGACAAACCTCTGCGCTCGTTCTGCAGATGTGTGGGAAAATTGCTGGTTATATCGCCGTTGGACTCGAACCTGGGACATTCATCATCTCAGTCGTACGCTCAGCCGACTGAGCTAAATGCCTTCCCGGCATAGTGGGCAAACCCCAGGGGCCACAAGTTTGGACCCCCTCCCCTTTTTTTAATTCTTTTTTTTCGGAAATCCTGAATCCGCCCTTGTACATTTGTTTGTTTGTTTGTTTGTTTGATGATGGCTTAACGGCACCACAACAACTAAGGTCAAATTATGCCTGAGAGGTCAGATCATTCTAGAGGTAAGAAGTAAAGGAAACAGGGGGAGAATGAGATAAATTTAAGGACAAAAGTTCAGAAAGCTGTGATCGTGAGGGGAGGTGCATGGTTGAAACAAAAACAAAGTAGAGAGGGGTTGGAAGAGGAGAATTAAATATGGTCGTAGAGGGAGGCATGATGAAGGAAGAAGATAATTTTATCCGAAAGATTTTTCTGGAAGAACTCAGCAATTGAGTTGTAGGGAGCGAGGGAAGCTCTGGGAAGGTTGTACAGGGGGCAAGCAAGGAGAACGTGATGGATTGTGAGGTTGCAATGTCAATTGTTGCAGAGGGGTTAGGGGAGCCAATAAGGAAGTGGGAGTAGGTGAGATGAGTGTGACCAATTTTAAGACGGGTAATATGAAGGTTGTCAATACAAGAGAAGTTGTTGATGGTGGGTTTGATCGGAATTGTGGGCTGGATGACATGGAGTTTGTTATCAATTCGGGACTTCCATGAGGTTTGCCAGCGGTCCCGAACAAGAGAAGCGATAAGCGGTTTGATGTTAGAGAGGGTTTTGGGAAAAGGGGCAGGGAGGTGGGTGAGGGCAAGCTAGCGGCTGCATCAGCCCTGTCATTACCCGGGATGCCAACATGGCTGGGTATCCAGAAAAAAAGAATACATTTCCTGCAGAGGGTGGGAGAAAGGAGTTTTCGGAGGAGGAGGTGGCATGTGAGGCTATCCCATTTAAGGTTGAGTAAAGAAGTAAGAACAGCCTTTGAGTCGGAGAAAATAACAAAGTGGCTGAGCGGGGAGTACTCAATAAAGTTGAGGGTAAGGAGAATGGCCTTAGCCTCGGCTGAAAAGATGGATGAGTAGTCGGGAAGTCTGCTACTGAGGGTGATGTCTTGGATGACCGCAGCAGCAGCTGTCGTGTTGCCCTCCTTGGACCCTTCAGTATAGATGGTGGTGTAATTTGAGAGTTGGTCTTTGACTTGGTTGTGGAGATTGATGAAGAGGTTAGGATAGGTTTGAGCTTTGTGATGAGTGGAGAGGCCCAGGTGGACAGAAGGGAGGGGGTGGACCAAGGAGGAAAAGTGGGCCAGGAGAAGGTGCCGAGAGTGGTGGGGTTGATGCCGAGATGGAAGAGGTCTGATTTAATGCGTAAGTTGAAGGGTTTTAGTCCTATCAAAGAGGGTGGAGAAATTGGGGTACCTAATGAGGTTGTAAACAGGGTTCTGGGTGTTGGTGAGGACCCTAAAAGCATAGGATAGGCTAAGCTTTCTACATCTAAGTAGAAAGGGGAGTTCGTTGGCTTCAACATGAAGGCTGGTGATTGGGGAGGTCCTGTAAGCCTCTAGACACAGCCTGAGGGCTTCATTTTGGATGGTGTTGATGTGGTTGTGGTTGAGTTGTGAGCGACACAGTAGACAATATTGCCGTGGTCAAGCTTGGCACGAATGGTGAGCCTGAAATTTTGAGGCGAGCAAAGCGGTTCGCACCTCAAGTGGTCTTGGAGAGAAGTCTGAGGATGTTGAGGGAGCTGTTGCATTGCAGTTTCAGGTTGGTGATGTGTTGCTTGTAGGTAAGCTTAGGGTCTAGAGCTAGACCCCAAAACTTTGTGTGTTCAACTTTTGGGATGCGATCACCATTCAGCACAAAGTTCGGGTTGGGGTGGGGGTTCTTGAAATGACAAAAGTGCATGCAGACTGTCTTGTCTTTGGAGAACTTAAAACCGTTTTTGTTGCTCCAGTCTTGCAGCAGGTTGAGGCTGGTTTAGAGCCTATTTTTAACAATAGGAAAGCTCGGGGAGGAATAGAAGATGGTGAAGTCATCCACATATAAGGTACGTTTAATGTTGAGGCCAAGGTTATCCGCGATGTCATTGATGCTCAGGTTGAAGAGAGTGGGAGAAAGGATGCTACCTTGGGGGACGCCCTCTTTTTGGGGGTACGGGTTGGAGAGGGTGTGGCCAATACGAACTTGGAACCGCCTGGATGAGAGGAAGTTTTGAATAAAGATGGGGAGATGGCCTCTAAGGCCGATGGTGTGAAGTTTGCGGGTACTGCCGTATTTCCAAGTAGTGTCGAAATCTTTCTCAAGGTCAAAAAATATGGCAATGAGGTGTTCCTTTTTTTGCAAAGGATTCCCGGATAGCGGTGTCGAGCGTAATTAACTGGTCTAGAGTATTACGACGTTTTCGGAAGCCGCTTTGGTGAGGGGAGAGGATTCTGTTGGTCTCAAGAAACCAGTTTAGTCTCTGATTAATGATCCTTTCCATAATTTTACAATGACAGCAAGTTAGGGCGATGGGGCGGTAGCTGGAGGAGTGGGTACCGTCTTTCCCCGGTTTAAGGACGGAGATGACAATAGCTGTCCTCCATATATCTTCGCTTTCCTTATCCAGCCATGTTGACGCTCTACGTCGGTCAATAATTTACCACATCAGAAACCTCTGGCGTATTCGAAGATTTATCGACACAAACACATGTCACCACCTAGTTCGTGCTTTAATCACATCCAGGTTGGACTACTGCAACTCACTCTTTACTGTTATGTCTCGTAGAGACTTGACAAGATTGCAGCGTCTCCAGAATAGAGCAGCGCGTCTGATATTCGGTGCTGGTAGACAAACTGATCCAGGTCCATTGATCAGCAAGCTACATTGGCTACCAATATCAAAACGGGTCACCTACAAAACACTTCTCTTCATCTACAAAATCCTGAATGGTGAGGCGCCTTGGTATTTAAAGGATATAATCAAGATAAGAAAACCCGCACGTGAACTCAGATCTAGTAATGACACCACCCGACTTCACATACCCATATCCAATTCTGCCATAGGTGACAAAAGATTTGAAATACTTGCATCCAGATCCTGGAACACTTTACCCACATGAGAACTTCTCCATCCACCACAGTATTCAAAAAACTCTTAAGACCCACTTATTTTGATATTTTTCATTTTGTTTTTATTTTACTTTGTAAGCGCCATGGTACTTTGGTGAATGGCGTATTTAAATAACATTTATTATTATCATTATTATTATAGGGGGAAAGAAGTGTGAGGTCCAAATGTTGTTGAAGATTGTGAGTAGGGTAGTGGTGGCCTTGATGGGGAGGTGTTTCAGGAACTGGTAGGGGATGTTATCTGGGCCCTTGGAGGTACAGCCAGCATCGTGAATGGCTAGGTTTAATTCAGAGAGGGTGAGAGGGGCGTTGTAGCTTTCGGAGTTGTCGGAAGGAAAAGTGATTTTCCGGGCTTCATCGCAAGCTTTTTTGGTTTTGAAGGCATATGAGTAGTTGGTCGAGGATGAGATGTTGCTGGAAGTGGCGGCGAGGTGGTTAACGATGTCCTTTTTTGCGGTGAGAAGGTCACCATTCTGAGAGAGATGGAAGATGGGAGATTTGCCCACTCTGCCGTGGAAGCTGTTAACCATTCTCCAAATCTTCTTTGTGGGGGTGTTGGTGGTGAGAGAAGAGATGAAGTTGTTCCAAGTGTTAGTTTTACTGTCCTTGATAGTGCGTCTGGCCTTGGCACGGCTGATGCGAAAGAGGTTGAGGTTATGGGTGGTCGGATTAGTTTTGAAGTTCCTGAGGGCTCTTTACCTACTCTTGATGGCGGTTTTGCAGTCATCAGAGAACCAGGGGTTGGGGGGATGATTTGGGGGTTTGGAGGTTCTGGGAATTGAGCAGATGGCGATGTTGATAAGGATATTACTAAAGTTTGACATGGGTTCCTCATCCTCAAGGAGATGGGGGGAGAGGTGTGAGTCACAGAGGGTTTCGAAAAGGGGCCAGTCAGCCTTCTCGAAGTTCCAATTTGGGGTGTAGTCAGTGGGGGCCTGAAGGTTGGAGTGTATAAGAAGAGAATAATGATCACTACCACAGAGGTCAGCGGTGACTCTCCAGCTAAAATCAGGGAGGAGGTTGGGGGAACAGATAGACAGGTCAATACAGGTAAGGGAACCTGTGGTAGGGTGAAGGTAGGTCGGAAAGTTAGTGTTGGGCAAGGAGAGGCTGTGCTGACGAAGAGTGTTCTCGATGAGCTTGCCTCTGGGGGTGGTGGTAACAGAGCCCCACAGAGGGTTGTGAGCGTTGAAGTCACCAAGGAGGATGAAGGGTGAGGGGAGCTGAGAAATGAGGTTGTTAAGGCTGGTTGGCTGAATGTTGGTGTTGGGAAGGGGGGGGGGGGGGAGATAGATATTGCAAAGAGTGAAAGTTTGTGGAAGGAGATAGATATACAGATGGCCTAAAGGTCGGTGTGCATTTGAACAGGGCTGTGCGGGATATCGTGTCTTACGAGAATGGAGACGCCCCCACAGGCCCTGTCGGCGTCCACTTGATGTTTGTGATAGCAAGCGAAGTTTTTGAGGGAGTAATATTAGGTGGTTTTCAAGAAAGTTTCTTGTAGGCAGACGACGACCGGGTTGAAGGTGGTGACCAGAAGGTCATTTTTTCAGAATTGGCCTTAAGTCTCCTTATGTTCCATTGTATGATGTTGAGAATGTTATTTCTATCGTTTATGTTGCACGCCATAAGGAGGCAAAGGGTTATCTTGAGGAGGATCTGTTCGGTCTGAGTTGGTTAATTTTCTCTTTGGATTTGTCCCTATTTCTTTGGGAACGGTTATTTCTGAAAGTTGGACGAGAAGCATGTTCGGTAACCGAACAATCCATGTTCTCTTCCGTGTCATTAGTGTGGGTGTGGGTTTGGATGGTGGACTGCTTGCTTATTGGCTGTTTCTTGGTTTGTTGCTTGTTGATTGGGTGACTGTTACTGTTAGCCACGTTGGCTTGAGTTTGTTTTTTGTTGGCATTAGATGTGTTGACGCAGGGGATGGCGGAAGTCTTTGAGGAGGAAGGAAGGTTAGGGGGAGAAGTGGTGGTGGTGGAGGTGTAGGTCGTTTGGGTAGTGGGTGTGGATTGTTTGTTGTCAATGGTGATAGGCTTAGGACTTGGTAAGAAGAGCCAGGTGAGATCTCTTTGGGTATGCGAGTCAGTTTTTTTTGTGTGTAAGGAGGGGGGAGGGAATTACTGGTGTTGGAGGAGACTACGCTCGAGTAGGATAATCTAGTGAGCAATGAAGCGAGAAAATGCTTCCTGGCCTCTGGGTATGTGATGTTGGGGTTAAGGGATTTTAGTTTGGTTATTTGTTTTTCTTGGAGCCAGGTGGGGCAGTCTTTAGAGAAGGAGGGATGGTTTGCTGGATGGGTACCGCTGCAATTCGTGCAGTGTGGGGTGCTGGTGCAGGAGGTGCTGTCATGGTCTAGGGCTCCACAGTTGCCACAGCGCGCTTGGCTGTGGCAGGAATTTTTCCCATGGCCATACCTCTGGCACTTATGGCAACGGAGAGGGTTTGGAATGTAAGGGGTGACTGGAATCCTTAAGTAGCCTGCTGTTATGTGGGAGGGGAGAGTTGGTGTGGAAAAAATTAGGAAAATGGTGTTAGTGGGAGTTTCGGCACCGTCTCTCTTGAGGACGAGACGACGGGCTTCTGTGACATTTTGGTTGGTTAGTTCGTTTACGAGGTCTTCATCAGTATGGTAGGCCAGATCCCTGGATCTGACCACACCTTTACTGAAGTTTAGGGAACGGTGAGGGGTGACAGTAACGTCGATACCTGTATTTGCTAGGGTTTTAATCTTGAGGAGGGTGGTAGTTTGATAATCTCTGGTGCAGTGCACCAGGAGATCGCCGGATCTGAGGGTGGAGACTTTAGGGAGGGTACTGACAAGGCCGTGGAGTGCCTTGTGGATTAGGAATGGGGAAACTTTTTTGAAACTATCTTCTTTATTTATGGCCTGTATTTTAAGGATTTTAGGGATTGGGGCTGAATAATGATTAACAGTGGTAGCAGGTGGGTCACGGGGAGGGGAGGGAGGATCAAGATCAAGGTCAAGGCAAAAGCGTTTTGTCATCGTGAAAAAAAAACAAGGGCCGAGACCCGAGGCAGCTAGAAAAAAAGTCGCGGAACAACTATATTAGGACCGCTATACTTGTACCGAAGGCGAGAAAAGTCTGGTCAGAACGAAAAGGAACTAAAGGGAAAATATAAAAGGAAACGATCTCACCGAAAACAAAAGCCCATCCACAGAGTAAAGATCCGAAAATGATGATATAAAACAAAATTTGTGCAAAGTAAAGTGAAAAAACGGAGCAAAATGTTTAAGAAAAAAAGAGTCAGATAGAAGTCACGTTGCTCTCGTTGCGCACGATATTTGCTGTGACACAGCTAGCTATATCTCCCATACTGCCATACCTACGTCTTGACCAAATAGTTGTCTCTAGTGTGCCTACTGAGCAAAATTCTGCAGTTAATAGCCAAATGGCCATATGTCAAATTGAGCAGTTAAATACTAGTAGATAAGTGACGAATTTGATTGTCGTATGCCTAGTATCCCATGGCTTTCTTGTGCTTTGTATCGTATCAAACATTGTTCACATTTCAAACAATTCAGATGCGTGCACACATTGCAAGTATTTGAAGCTCGTCAATCCAGTAAAAGTAAATGGTATGTTGCATTATGGGTACATTGCATTCAAATCCTTAATTTTCAGAATTTGAAAATGAAGAATTTCTCCCGCAATGGTTAAAATTTATGGTTGAGATTCGATGAAAGACGTACGTACGTGACTGTGAATGAAGTTCTAAAGTTATGGCCATTCTTATTTCATCATATCATTTTCAGTTAATAAAGAAATTAAGTTTCTATAAGAGTAGGCTATTAAACACATTATTCTTTTTTTACTTTGTACCTTCAGTCGTTTTATATAGGTCAGTTTGAGTTTTCCACACTTCATAGGCCACGTTCCAAACTCCTTCCATGTATGCTTTGGGCAAGCCGGCACCATATTCTCGTTCTAGCCAGAATGTAAAGTCCACGACGTCAATCTCTTCGACCGGGGGAGCATTTCTTTTCACCCCCTATTGAAAGAAAATATATACTAGCTGATTGTGGACACATAACATCATCTAAGATTATTATATATCTATATTTATTTTATTCTATAAATGAATAGGAATTATGCTTATGATTATGTTTTGGACTGGTGCGCCATACAATTTATATAAAGACCTAATTATTCATTGCAAACGTTAAATTATGGAACTAGCATACCTATTTCATCGTGGCTATAGAAGCGCAGTTCGCTCTTGTTACATGCGATCTCTAACAAGAAATTATTCGACATTCCAGAAAATCTGCCTGTAGTGCATCGTGACTCCTTGGGACCACGGGCGACCGCCTATAGTGGCGTACGAGCGTATAACAGGTTTGACATTTACGACGAAAGGGACGAAAACAAAAGTCATCAGATCAGTTGAAACATTCTATACAAGAGTCCAGACGCCGGGAGAAAGGGAGGGGACCCAGTACACGAAAAGCAAACGTGCATGCATTTACAGGGAACAAAGTCAAAAATAAAGATAACACGGCAAATGGTGAAGTGAGTACAGAAGGGGAAAGGGGAGGGGGTCGGGAGGTCTTCAGTAGCAAGGTGGGATTGAAATGGTGTTGTGTGTGTGCATGTGGCATCGATAGATAATGTGATCGTTGCAGGGGGTAACTTTTGATGTTTGGCGGGTGTGGATGATTGTGATTTTTAGGGTTCTGTCGTGTGAAATGTGTGTAATGATGTGTGTAATGAGCTGTTGGCTAATGGGGGCGGAGGCGGCAAGATGGGCGCGGTAGAATGTTATGCAAGTATGTGACAGGATGTGAGTAAATGTGAAGATGGCGTGGGGGAGGGGGTGTTGATGTTAGGAGTAGTGTTTAGGTGTGACTGCGATTGTCAGGGTTTTGTAGAGTAATGTGTTTTTGGTAGTGTGACTGTGAGTGTGAGTGTAAGTCGCAGTGAGGGTGGGGGATAGCTGGTGCAAGCATGTCGAGGTAAAACAAGAGGTCAAGTTTACAACAAAGCCAACAACCGAGAGCCTAAGGATGGTAAATGGTTAGTGGTCTGGTTCGTGGTAGCCGTTTAGTGGGATGGGTTAGGATCAGGGGGCGGGGTTAATAGTTATGTGGGTGTGTGTTAAGTTGAGGTAACCTGTTAGGTGGGGGAGAACGAGAGGGGGAGAACGGGTGTGCATGGTAGGTGGATCAGAGCACATGTAAGCATTGCGTGGGGAAAGTGTGAGTGTAGACGAGCGAGGCCGTCAAAAAGGTATGGTTTATTAAGGAGTTTAGGGCATGCAGGAGCTGTGCCCCCTCTGATAGGCTCTAATCCGCACGGTGGGGATGTTGGTCTTATCATGAAGGATAGGAATGGAGTAGTGCGGGGAAGTCGCAGGGCAAGTCTGATAGTGTTGCTTTGGAAAATCTGCATGTCATCATAAGAGCCGAGGGGGAGCGTTGAAAGTGACTGGTAGGCCGTATTCAATGAAGGGACGAATGAAGGCTTTGTAGAGTAGGAGTTTGGATTTGATGGAATTGAGGTTGTGGAATTGAAAGTTGTTGAGGGAGATCTGGGTAAGTCTGCCCCGAGCGGTTGAAATAATACCAGCCAGGGGTAAAGGAAGAGTTTAGAGTGCAGGGTAATGCCAAGGAATCCAGCGATCTTAAAGTGAAAAGTGTTTTTGTTTTATGGAGGGTGATTACCAGGAAGTCATTGAGAAGGTTAAATATTTCGCTATTTTGAATGTCATCAACATACAGTTTAATGAGGAGGGGAATGAGGGAGGAGCCCATGGGGACGCTAGCATGGGATTGATAAGTGGGGAGAACAGTAGCCTTGCATCTCAGAGAAGGCATGGCGCTAGGAGAGGAAGTTGATTAAGAGGCGGGTGATTTTAAGGGGTAGTTGGAGGTGGGAGCTGAGACGTTTATACCTAAGGCCATCGTGCCAGACGACAACAAAGGCCTTTTCTACATCAAGGTAATGGGCGAGGAAGGGGATACATCTATTAGCATTGTTGTAGAGGCTTTCAGTCATTTTGAGGAGTTGGTCAGCTGTGGATTTGCCGGGCGGAAGCCCGCTTGATAGGGGTTCAATAGATCGTTATCTTCCATATGGGTATAGAGGCGGAGAAGAAGATTTGCTCTAGAATTTTACCCAGGGTTGGAAGGAGTGTGACAGGTGGTAAATGAAGGGGTTAGTGTGGTTTTTCGTAGGTTTGGGGAAGTATATAACTTTTCCCATTTTCTAGGGGATGGGGAAGTAGCCTAGATTCAGTGATGCATTGTAGACAGTGAGAATCTGGAGAATGGGGGGAAGGGGCAGGTTTTCAAGTATGATGTAATGAATGTGGTCTGGGCCAGGGGCTGTGTTTTGATTTTCTGAGGGCGTCCATAAAGTCTTGATTAGTGATGGGCGCCTCCAAGGGATGGGTGAAGTGAGGGTCAGGGAATTGGAGGGAGTAAGCAAACTGGCAAATGGTTGTTGGTACGGACATAGTAACCAGGTTGAGTTTATGTGGAGAAAAGTATAGATGGATGGGGAAAGATTGAATGGAGGACAAGGTAGTGTGTTGATTTTGTCTTGGGGGTGATGGACAGTGTGGCCATTGGTGATGTCTGTGAAAGCGGGGGTAGAGCAAATTTCTTAATACCTGAGAGACGGTGGAAGGGAGGCCAGCATTTGCGGGGGTTATAGTTTGTGTGGAGGTTACTGCAGGCTTGCTCTCACTCTTGCCTGCGATCGTCGCGAATCAGTTAGCGAATACGTGCTCTGAGACGGTTGCAATCAGTACGTGTATGAGGGGTGGGGTATGTTGGTAGTTGCGTCTGAGTTTCCTGTGCTGCCTGATGAGAAGCAGTATGTAGCTCGGAAGGAAGATTGGTGGGTTTGGCAGTGGAGATAACAGTGCATATGGCATGATGAATGTGACTGGTGATGTTCCTGGTGGTATCATCAATATCAGAGGCAGTGATGGATTGGGGGTGAGGGAGTTTGTCCTGAATGGGGCACCTGAAGAGGAATAGGTTTCAATCAGTTTTAGAGAAGATGAGGGAGTGAGTAACAGAGTGGAGCCTGTGGTTAAGCGGAGTAGAGAATTAGTGGTGGAGAAGAGGAGGGGGAGAAGATCACTGTTAAGCTCATGAGTAATGACAGTTGACTTAATGAGGCGGGTAAAGGAGAATTTAGCTTTGGCGTAGTTTAGGATGGAAGGAGAGCCGTTATGATGCAGATAAGTGGGTTGAGAGGGGAGAAAGGGGGGGGGTTAAGAAAGTGGTTTCTGCTTAAGTTAATGAAATTTAAGAGGATAATACCATTGCTATTGGTATTGCTGTCATGACATATCGATTATCACGATATGTCTTTTCCCACGATATTAGATATGCCTCTCGTGAGATATCGCGATACCAAAAACTAATACTCAAGAATGTTTCGCGCAACTAGGCTAGGCTAATTCGTACGTTACAATTCTAACATTACGGTAATAAATCTAAATGTCAAGTTTAGGCCATTAAAAACGTGCAAAATAATCGTGAATTATAAAAACAACTAAATAAAAATCGTGCTGGCTACCACACACTGGCACGCGCTGATGTAAGTTGGCAAAAAGAACAAAAATTTAGTCCAGAATGTCCCACTCAGGCTCTCACGTCGATGATTCATGGTCACGTTGGCTGAATTACCAAACGCGTACTTTGTAAATTGTTATAGATGAAGATAACTCTCTAGTTGGGTTTGTTATTAGGGGTGATGATCTGTTTGGTAATAGCTTGATAGAGTGTGGAGGTAGAAAAGACATGAGTGGCCGCGAGAATGTTTTTAATGAGGAAAGCAGCGCCCCAGAGGCTCATTTGTTGTTAACAGAACCTGGTTGATGATGGAAGGTATAGCCTGGGAAGGCAAATTTAGTATTAGGGGAATTTCGGTTCCATTGACTGGAGTATAACAATGTCGTTGTTGTTTATGAAATGGTAGAGGAGGGCGGGAACCTGTTAGCTCTCTGATGTTGATATAAGCTAATGTAGTTATTGATCAGAGGGTACAAGAGGTGTGGAGTCAGTGATGGATAGGAAGGGGGCGTTGGCGGGTATAGCAGAGATTGTTGTTGCAATCATGTTGTGCAGGAATTCGGGATATGGGTGTTGGCCCGTTAGGTGGTGCATTATGTCGCAGAGATCATTTATGAGGGTATGGGATTCCAGGATATGGATGGTGGCCTGGTATGTGGCATGAAGAACAGCTAGTGTGGCAACTAAAACAAGAGTTGAGAGATATGGGACAAGGTATAGTAATGGGTGGGGTGGAGTTGATGTGCAGTGGGGGAAGGGAGGAGGAGAAGCACTTAAGTACTTTGAGTCTGTGCTTGTGGTGTGGTTTGATTGGATTTGGGCGGTGCTGGAGTAGCAGAAGGGGGTTGGGCCACTTAAATGTAGGTGCGGACCGGACAGGTTTAATGCTTGTGGTTTTAGAGTGGGTGGCAGAACTGATGTTTCTGGGGTGGCGGATTGGTGGTAGGTTTTGGAGTAGTAGCAGAGCTTGCCGCCAAAAATTGAAAGGGAGGCGTGGAGGAGGTAGGGTTTGACCAAGCTCTCTTTCTGGTGAAAGGTGAGTGAGGAGATCCGGGATCAGAGTGAAAGTGGGGGGTGTTGATAAGGAGTGGGCCTCTTGTGGTTGGGGAGTGTTTGGGGGAGGGGTAGTGGTTGTGGCGTTGGTAGATTTGTTCTTAGCATAGGTTATAACCCTGGTGACAGCCTTTTTGTAGGCTGGGCAGCCCTTGAATCTAAAGGAGTGGTTTTACCCCGCAGTTATTGCAAAGTCCCTTGCCCATGGGGCATGAACAGTGGGATGTCAGATGGTTGTTTGAGCAGCGCGGACATCGGAGATTGGCATTCCATCACAATTATGGGTAAGCTTGTGACATTTGGTGCACTGTGGAGCTTGGGGGAGGTGTGAATCTTTCTTTGGAACATCCCCTCCCATAAATATACCTAAATCCAGCCACCACCATATATGGTCAAGATATTTGCCAGTGATGCGACTTTCGTGTGATGCGATGAGAGCAGTGTTGTGTGATGAGAGCAATGTGACGCGGTGATAACAGTGTGGTGCAATGAGCACATTGTTATGCGATGCTAACAGTGTTATGCGATGAGAACAAAGTGATGCGATGAGAATATCGTGATGCGATGGAAATATCGTGATGCGATGCTAAGAGTGTGATGCGATGATAAGAGTGTGATGCGATGAGGACAGTGTGATGCGATGAGGACAGTGAGATGCATTTGCGAACAATGTGATGCGATTGAGAACAATGCATGTGATACGATTAAGAACATTGAAATTCCATTGAAAACAGTGTGATACGATTGTGAACAGGTTATGCGATTGCGAAAAGTGTGATGCGATTGAGAACGGTGTTATGCGATTGAGAACGGTGTTATGCGATTGAAAACAGTGTTTTGCTATTGAAACCAGTGTTAGCAGTTACGAACATTGTAATGTGATTGAACACGGTGTTATGTGATTGAAAACGGTGTTATGTGATTAAAAACAGTGTTGTGTGGTTACGAATAGTGTAATGTGATTGAACACCGTGCTATGCAATTGAAAACAGTGTTGTGCGGTTACGAACGGTGTGTTGAGATTGCGCACAATCTGATGCGGCTGTGAACAGTGTGATGCAATTTATCGAGTAATATGCGATGTGATGAGCAATGTGACCATCCGCGATGTAGTCTACAACAACGGTGAGATATTAGCAAGAAGGGGTCTCACATCAAGTCAGTATAATTTAAATGTTTGAACAATTCTCATTATCACACTTGACTTGGAGCAGTGTATGTGTGTATGTTGAGTTTGCTTCAAGTGGCTCGAAGGTCGAAAAACGATTATGCAGACAGCTCAAAATCTGTATGTAATTCTTTAAATTTTGTCCCAAAATCTTAATCACTGAAATGATGGGAAGGCCTATTCATTCTATAATTTTATAGCGGCATTACAAAGACTTTAACATTTTTAGTCAGAGCTTGCTGCACCAGTAAAAACATATCAGATTACGATAATCATTTAGAAATAAAGGATTTAATGGAGAAAAAAATTCATTTAGAAATAAAGGATTTATAATAGAAAATACCAAAGTTGCCGTGTAATACATCACAAAATTGCTTCGTGAGATTTTGAAATGCTGCAGAGTGGTCAACGTCTAGCCCATTTTTATGAAATGTTTAGCTATATTTTTTTGATAGATTTGAAATCAGTCAGCCATAATGTTGCCGCTGCGTGGTTTCTGTTTGTTGACAAGTTTCATAACCTTTTTTTTGTAAATTTGTTAAACAATTTCAAGAAAAACCTTAGTAATTTATAACGTAATTATTGATAAGGCAACACATAGAGACAAATGTCAGTCCTTGCCTTGGATAGTTTTTGACGCCGTACACGATCATCCATTGTTAAGTGAGATAAAGCTGCATCACTTGCAAAGTTGATTGTTAGCTAGTCAATAAGACAACCAAAACAAGAATTGTATTATCAATATTCTTGTTAACTACTTTATGTTGCAAAATGCAAACATATCATTTATAAGTCATATCTCACCCAATGTAGACCTATTTCATTTAAAAACGTTTAAGTTTTCAAAAGTATATTGACGTGTAAAGGAAACATTCGCTAACTTGCTTAAAAAAATATTTAAAACTATAATAGTAGCAAAACATTTCATCAAAATCGGTAAAAAAGTTACCATATTACGGTGTTTTTAAACCTCAGGCATCAATTTGCATACTTTATGCAAATTTTGTGATACATTTCATGGCAAGAGCATTTTTTGTCAATTATCCAAGTTCTTGTTTAAACGTCAGTCATAATCCTTTGAATTAGTAGCGCAGCAAATTCTGATCAAAAGTTGTCTTTGCCATACCCCTATACAATTCTTGCTGGAATTTACACTTCTTTATTTTCAGTTGATAAGATACATGAAATAATTGTACAGAATTGTATACAGATTTTGAGCTGTCTGTCATGTCATACATCACAAATTTTGCGTGAATTAAATTCTGATCAAATTTTGATCAGTCATAACTCAAAAACTAATTGTGTGTTTTGTTTTTTATTAATTCGAAAATTTATCTGCTCAGATGTAATACTTCATTAATATAAATAGACTTGTATGCATTTTTGCTTTGCACGTTTATATGGTATAATATTACTGTACATCCCTTTCTGAGTTTGTGATCTGCGACTTCTAATACATCGTCTATGATGTACAACTTCATCAACTTTAAAAAACTAATAAAGACAAAAAACAACGAATAAGTCACCGTCAGATATGCATACACTAATTTCTTCTAAATGCGGGGGCACAAAAATATGCTGCAGACAGAGACGAAGTTGAGTTTTAAGCTAGAGAAGACAAATTAAATTGATTTTGTGTGATTGTTGCTACTTTACAAACACTTATCGATATGCAGAGCAAAACAAATCGTCGGCATAATTTAAAAAACAACAACTGCGGTGTTTTCAAAAAATATTTTTGTACAGATGGCCGAAAATAACAGTTTTTATACGTGGCTTGATTAATGTAAACTATTTTCCAATATGGGAAACGGAATAGAACGTTTCCCCATTTTACTCCCGTTTCATATCCGCTCATACAACATACAAACTGTTGCATTAAAAATGTAATAAGTTTTTCAACACCTTATTGTTTAACCGAGAACAGTAGAGACGGATCGATAATGCATCAATGAGGCATAATCCTTGACAAGGTACTGCTTTATACAATCTCAACCCCTCCCGTACCTCTCCAATTCCATTCAAGGCTGACTGTTGTTCATTGCTGGAGTTTCAAAATTAGGTTAAAGCAGACAAAAACATTATTGGAAAGGAGAGGGAAGGGGTGAGAACTTAGAAATTAGGAAGGAAATAATCAAGAGCCTAATATAACGGCGTCTTACAACGCAGAATAATTACAACAGTATTGTCCAAAAATGATTGTAGGTAGAGCTTGCGCCCTCACAAAAAGTACAGAATGATTCTCTATAACCTTTCATACAGCCAATTTTAGATAATTCAGTAAGTTCCCCTTTAACATTGGCATTTGTTAATACCTTCAAAAGCAACCTAATGTGCGTTCTGTTTCAAAACTGTATTGCCTAAAGAATCGCAAATGAAAGTAATACAGATCCAGTTTCTAGTATAATTGCAATTAAATTGTATAAAAACATTCACAACTCATTCATTTCTTCAAAGTCATTATTGATTTGTGTGTGGGGTGAGGAGGGGGGAAGGGGGCGGTTAATGTTCCCAAGTACAATTTATGCAAATCAATTCAAGTCACAAGTCAACAAAATGTGACTAGAGTCCGATTCGAGTCGAAGTCCGTGATTCGGGTGAACAACTCTGATGATAAAGTGCGAGGAAAGAAAGTTTTAGACAGCTATTTACCAGAACTTGCACCATTTTTTATCCGTTTTAACAAGCACACTGTGATCATAGTGTAAGAGCAAAAGAATATTCTCAATTTGATATATAGAAGTATATAACATCATATGTAAATATATAGACTATTGCATATATAAGTATATAGGCCTATACACATTGAAAATCCCAGGTGAAAACGAGCAAGAAATGATCAGAATAACGAGGATGGGAACCAAGTTGGCCTCCTTCAGTTTGTTTGGTTGTTTGATGAGAGCTCAACGGCACCACGACAACGAGGCTCAAATTGTGTCTAAAAGGTTAGATCATTCTAGAGGTAAAAAGGGAAAACAGTGGGAGAATAAGAGAAATACAATAACTGAAAGTCAGAAAGCTGGGTTCGAATGAGGGGGTGCATGGTGAAAAAATCAAAGTAGAGATAGGGGGTGGTAGAGGAGAACTAAATATGGTTGTAGAGGGAAGCATGATGACGATAGGAGATAATTTTATCCGGAGGGTTATTTCTGAAAGAAGTTGGCAATTGAGTTGTGGGGAGCAAGGGGCGCTCTGGGAAGGTTGTACAGGATGTAAACAAGGAGAACGTGATGGACTGTTAGGGTGCAATGGCAATTGTTGCAGAGGGTTTGGGGGAAACCAATAAGGAGGTGGGTGTAAGTGAGGTGGGTGTGACCTATACTAAGACAGGTAATATGAACGTTGTCGACACGAGAAAGGTTGTTGATAGTGGATTTGATCGGAATGGTGGGATGGATGACGTGGAGTTTCTTATCAATTTTGGAGTCCCATGGGGTTTGCCAGCGGCCACGAACAAGGGAAGCGATAAGCTTGAGGGAAAGCTTAGCTGCGGCATCAGCCCTGTTATGTTTTCAGGGATGCTAACACGGTGGAGTATACAGAAGAAAAGAATACTTTTCCTGCAGAGTGGACGAAAGGAGTTTCCGGAGAAGGAGGTGGGATGTTAAGTTATCCCATTTAAGATTGAGAAAAGAAGTAAGAACAGCCTTGGAGTCGGAGAAGATGGCAAAGTGGCTGAGTGGAGAGCACTCAATAAAATTGAGGACGAGGAGGATGGCCTTTGCCTCGGCCGAAAAGATGGACGAGTAGTCAGGAAGCCTGCTACTGAGGGTGATGTCTTGGATGACAACAGCAGCAGCTATCTTGTCGCCTTCTTTGGAACCATCCGCAGTATAGATGGATGTATAGTTTGAGAGTTGGTCTTTGATTTGGTTGTGGGGATTGATGAAGAGGTTAGGGTGGGCTTGGGTTTTGTTATGAGTGGAGAGGCCCAAGTGGATAGATGGGGAGAAGGAGGGGGGGTGGCCCAAGGAAAAAAAGTGTGCCAGGAGAAGGTGCCAAGAGTAGCGGAGTTAATGCCGAGATGGAAAAGGCCTTATCTAATGCGTAAGTTAAAAGGAGGGGATGAGGTTTTTGTTTTATCAAAGAAGGTGGATAAATTGGGGTACCTAATGAGGTTGTAAACAGGGTTATGGGTGTTGGTGAGGACTCTAGAAGCATAGGAGAGCCTAAGTTTTCTACACCTTAGCAGAAAGGGTGTTCGGAGGCTTCAACATGAAGGCTGGTAGTTGGAAAGACCCTGTAGGCACCCAGACAAAGCCTGAGGGCTTCAGTTTGGATGATGTTGATGTGGTTGAGGTATGAGTTGTGAGCGACACAGTAGACAATATTTCCGTAGTCAAGCTTGGCACGAATGGTGAGCCTGAAGATTTTGAGGAGAGCATAGCGGTTTGCACTTCAAGTAGTGTTGGAAAGGAGGCGGAGAATGTTGAGAGAGCTGTTGCATTTCTGTTTCATGTTGGTGATGTGTTGCCTGTATGAGAGCCTAGGGCATAGAGTTAAACCCATGAACTTCGTGTGTTCAACTTTAGGAATGCGATTTCAATTGAGCACAAGGTTCGGGTTAGGGTGGAGGTTGTTGAAATGACAGAAGTGCATGCAGACTTTCTTTTCTTTGGATAATTTAAAACCATTATTGCTGCACCAGACTTGCAGCTGGTTGAGGCTGAGTTGGAGCCTATTTTCGACAAAAGAAAAGCTAGGGGAGGAGTAGAATATGGTGAAGTCGTCCACGTAGAGGGTATGTTTGATGTTGGGGCCAAGGTTGTCCGCGATGTCATTAATGCTCAGGTTGAAGAGAGCGTGGAGAGAATGCTGCCTGGAGAACGCCTTCTTCTTGTGGGTAGGGCTTGAAGAGGGTGTGGTCATTACGAACTTGGAACTGCCTGGGTGAGAGGAAGTTTTGAATAAAGATAAGGAGGTGGCCTCTGAGGCCGATAGTGTAAAGTTTGCGGATAATGCCGAATTTCCAAGTAGTGTCGAAAACTTTCTCGAGATCGAAAAAGTTGGCAATGAGGTGTTCCTTTTTTGCAAAGGATTTCTGGACAGCGGTGTCCAGCGTAATTAACTGGTCTAGGGATTGCGTTGTTTCCGGAAGCCGCTACGGTGAGGGGAGAGGATTATGTTGGTCTCGAGGAACCAGTTTAGTCTCTGTTTAATGATTCTTTCCATAATTTTACAGAGACAGCAGGTGAGGGCGATGGGGTTATAGCTGGAGGGGTCGGTACTGTCCTTCCCCGGTTTAGGGACGGGTTGACAATAGCTGTCCTACAGATAGGGGGAAAGAAGTGTGAGACCAAATGTGGTTAAGGATGGTAAGTATGGTAGTGGTGGCCTTGTTGGAGAGGTGTTTCAGGTAGCGGATGTTATTTGGGCCCTTGGAGGTGCAGTCAGCGTCGTGGATGGCTAGGTTTAATTCAGAAAGGGTAAGAGGGGTGTTGTAGCTCTCGGAGTTGTCGGAAGGAAAGGTGATGCTCCGGGCCTCATCGCGAGCTTTTTTGGTTTTAAAAACATTGGGGTAGTTGTCCTAGGACGAGATATTGCATGTTCCATGGGAGATGGGAGACTTGCCGACCCTGCCTTGGAAGCTGTTAACCATTCTCCAAATATTCTTAGTGGGGTCTTGGTGGTAAGAGAAGAGATGAAGTTGTTCCAAGTGTTGGTTTTACTGTCCTTGATAGTGCGCCTGGCCTTGACACTGCTGATGCGAAAGAGGTTGAGATTGTGGGTGGTCGGGCTAGTTTTAAGTTCCTGAGGGCCATCTTCCTGTTCTTGATGGCGGTTTTGCAGTCATCAGAAAACCAGGGGTTGGGGGGTTGGGGGGATGGGGAGGTGATTAGAGGGTTGGAGATTTTGGGAGTAAAGCAGGTGGTAATGTTGATAAGGATGTTACTGTAGTTTTACATGGGATCCTCACCCTCATGGACATAGTATGAGAGGTGTGAGTTTCAGAGGGTTTCAAAAAGGGGCCAGTCAGCCTTCTCGAAGTTCAAATTGGGGGTGTGGTCAGTGGGTGTTTCAAGGTTGGAGTGTATAAGAAGAGGGTAATAGTCACTAAAAAAGAGATCAGCAGCAACTCTTCAGCTAAAATCAAGGAGGAGGTTGGGGAAACAGATAGACAGGTCAATACAGATAAGGGAGCATGTGGCTGGGTAAAGGTAGGTCGGGGAGTTAGTGTTGAGCAAGGAGAAGCTGTGCTGTCGAAGACTGTTTTCAATGAGCTTGCCTCTGGTGGTGGTGGTATTGGAGCCCTACAAGGGATTGTGGGAGTTGAAGTCACCAAGAAGGATGAAGGAGGCAGGGACCTGAGAGATCGGGTTGTTAGGGCCTGTTGGCTGAACGTTGGCGTTATGGGGAGATATATATTGCAAAAAGTGAAGGTTTTGTGGAAGGAGATAGAAATACAGATGGCCTGAGGGACGGTGTTTACATGAACAGGGCAGTGTGGGATATCGTGTCTAACGAGAATGAAGACGCCCCCACAGGCCCTGTCGGTGTCCATTTGATGTTCGTGATAGCAAGCGAAGTTGTTGAGGGAATAATGGTCAGTGGTTTTCAAGAAGGTTTCTTGTAGGCAGAATACGACCGGGTTAACGGTGGTGGCCAGAAGGTCAATTTCTTCAGATTTGGCCTTATGGCTCCTTATGTTCCTTTGTATATTGTTGTGAATATTATTGTAATTGTTTATGTTGCTCGCCAAAAGGAGGCAGGGGATTATATTGAGGAAAATTTTTGGGTCTGAGTTGGCATTATTTTTTCTTTGGATTTGTCTTTGTTTCTTTGGGAGCGGATGTTTTTGAAAGTTGGACGAGGAGTATGTTCGGTAATCGAACATTCCATGTTCTCTTCATTGTCATATGTGTGGGTTTGGGTGGTGGGCTGTTTGTTGATTGGTTGTTTGTTGGTTTGTTGGTTTGATGATTGTTAACCAGGTTGGCTTGAATTTGATGTTTCGTGGCATTAGAGTTGTTGGGGTAGGGAAACGGCGGGAGTTTTAGAGAGGGAAGAAAAGTTGGGGAGAGAAGTGGAGGTGGTTTGGGTAATGAGTGTGGTTGGGCTTTTGGCAATGGTGATGAGCTTAGGACTGGGTAAGAAGAGCCAGGTGAGGTCGGTTTGGGTATGTGGGTCAGTTTTAGTTGTGTTAGGGGACGATATTGGTGTTTGAGTAGACTGCGCTCAAGTAGAATGTTTAGTTTGGAGAGAAGCAAGAAATTGCTACCTGGCCTCCGGTAAAGTGCTGTTGGGATTAAGGGTTTTAAGTGTAATTATTTGATTTTCCTGAAGCCAGGTGGGGCAGTCTTTGAGAAGGAGGGATGGTTAGCTGGGTGAGTACCGTCGGAATTTGTGCAGTGTGGGGTGCTGGTGCAGGAGGTGCTGTCATGGTCCAGGGATCCACAGTTTCCACAGCGAGCTTGGCTGCGGCAGGAGTTTTTACCATGACCATATCTCTGACACTTATGACAATGGAGGGGGTTAGGAATATAAGGGGTGACTTGGATTCTCAGGTAGCCAGCAGTGATGTGGGAGGGGAGAGTTGGTGTGGAAAAGGTCAGGAAGATTGTATTGGTAGGTGTTTCGGCACAGTCTCTCTTGAGGACGAGACGACGGGCTTTAGTAACGTGTTGATTGGTAAGTTCCTCTACGAGGCCTTATCGGTCAGGTAGGCTAGATCTCTAGTTCTGACCACACCTTTGCTGGAGTTTAGGGAACGGTGGAGGACACTCTAACGTCAATACCGGTATTGGCTAGGGTTTTGGTGGTGAGGAGGGTAGTGGCTTGAGTGTCCCTGGTGCAGTGCACCAGGAGATCGCCGGATATGATGGTGGAGACCTTGGGGATGGTGCCGACAAGGCCTTGGAGCTTTTAAAACTATCTGGTTTATTGGTGGCCTGTATTATTAGAATTTTGGGGACTGGGGCTGAAGAATGGTCAATGGAGGTAGCAGGTGGGTTACGGGGAAGGGAGGGAGGAGCAAGGTCAAAGCAGAAGCTTTTCGTCATGATGAAGAAAATGAAGGGTCGAGAGGCCCGAGGCAACTAGAGAAAATATCGCGGAACTACTATAGGAGAGCCGCTGTTCAGATAACGATAAGGCCCGAAAGTCTGGTCAGAACGGAAGAGAAGAAAACAATAAAGAACAATCTCACCGAAAGCAAATGCCTATCCACAGAGAAAGAATCCCGGAAAATGAAAATATAAAACAAAATTTAGGTGGTAAAGTGCAAGGTAAAATAAAACGGAATGAAAAGTTGGAGAGAATAGAATATAAGTCAGGTCGCTCTCAACACAACACCTTCAGACCTTAGGAATAATATCATGCCAATATTGTGCCCCGACAAGTACGTCATTGCTACTCGCAGTTCCTTCATTCAGTATTTTTGTTATATAACGTACATGCTGTGTCCGCTTAAACCATTCCCGTAATAAACTTCGTACGTGCAGTGTATGTATAATCGTACACTGTATGTATGGAGTGTGAGGACAGTGATGCGTAAATTCGGTGGCCTTGAGAAGTTCGATTTTCTAACATGTGGAAACAGATCTACGCTGATGTACCAGCACAAATCTTCCATGTGTTTGGTCTACTCGAGATTGATATCGAACATGATGTGCAACAAGGCACTGCAGTGTACGTGATTTAGATTTAATAGCCTTGATGGTTAGTTATGCATAGCGGATTTGTTGGATTCTTTTCATTCTTAGAGATCACAGATGGATGACCGAGTATTCTCTACGGGTGGTTAAGTCTTTTGTTTTAAATTTATACATTAATCTACTTAGTATGGTCCAATATGTAGAATTGTTTGTAACCACAGGCAGCTCAACTTTCGAAAGATTTGCTAATCATTGTTCCTTGTATTGAAATATATGTATAATGAAAAAGATTGCGATATGTTCCCCTAATTAATTTCTGCTTCCCAATGACGATTTATTTATCTCAAGAGAAAATTGGGGAGAAAATGCGGAACAAAGGAGATTACAATGTCTGGCCACGAAATTGGGTGAAGGGAGAGGGTCCGATGAACCTAAACAGCATTCATTATTAAACATACATACATACATACCTCGCCAAATATCGAAAGATCGAGGAAAAATGATTCAAATAGTAAAAAAAGTTACAAAAAATTTCTTATAACAGAACTCGCCCCTTGGACAGATCTATATCGTGATTTTCTGTGCCTGTGGCATTTCAGTAACCGGTTTGCAATTTCCAGTTGATTTGCAAATTATTTCCAATTCGCGTTTTAACAAAATTTGCCCTTTAAAGGTGTGAATTATGTGAAGTTTGTTTTATTTGGACAAATTGATATCAGATTCAACCTTTGAACATCAAAATTGAAGCAATATTTCGTATTTTCACGTAAATTCAATTCAAAGTTAAGAAATAGAAGAGCAGCATTCCAACAATAAAACTTCCTCCCCGTATAATGGCAAAACGACAGGAGTTTTTATTTGAAAAACATCAATATGTGTTATGTCTGTTTAGTGTAAGGTATAAAGAAAATTGTAAAGTGTATTCTTGTCATATTGAAAGGGATGTATGATTATTTCGTAATTGCTATTGCCTATTATTATCTTTGGAAAATACTTTTTGCACTGCACGTGTTTGCTTTACTTAAGTATGTTCGATGGTGCAAATTCATGACCTATAAACACAAAGAGTCCTTACGCGTATATTGCACTGATGAATGGACATGGCGTTACCGCAGGATTGTTTATCGAAATGGTGTCAAGGGGAGCATGTTACGCTAAAGGGTCGGCAAGATTTTGAAAGTCACACAGAATTACGCTGCTGAAAATGGTGCTATTTTTACGATTTTTTCACCAAACGAAATCATTAAAGCAGTTTTCAGGGTATAATTGATCAAAGTAAGAACTCCTTGATGTTCAAATATTAAGTTTGTATAAAATTACAGCATTTTTTGTTGAGTTGTCTCAACTACCTGTGTGGCCAAATAATTGCGTAATACCTTTTCAACTTGGGATAAAAATGGCACTGGCAATTTCATCTCGCCCATGTTTCAAGGGGCGCATTCTTCAAATGTTTACAATATATCAACATTTGTTAAGAATGTGAGGATCATGGCGCCAATTTCCTATAACAGACTTACTACACGCGTCATTGACAAAGTTTTGAACTTAGATAACTCCTTAACGGAATAACATTTTTTGAATGCTTTCTTCGCCATCTGTTTTTCTTTCAAAGTCCTCTTTCATACATGCATGTCATATAAGATGAACCTACTTGGCCACTGAAATAAATCATTTAATTTATAAACGAACGATGATCAACAATGCTATATATTGTTATACTGCAAGTACAGGATAACATGGCCTTGAAGAACAATCGCTATAAGTATTGAATGCTAAGTGATCCTTGAAATAAGGCTATTACTCAGGAAGGGATTACCCAGCAAGAATTACCTAGCAAGAAATTACCCAGCAAGGGATTACCCAGCAAGGGATTACCCAGGAAAGGATTACAAAGAAAGGGATTACCCAGAAAGAAATTACCCAGTAAGAGATAACTCAGAAAAGAATTATCCAGGAAGAGATTACCCAGGAAATGATTACCCAAGAAGGGATTACCCAGGAAGGAATTAATCAGGAATGTATTACCCAGGAAAGGATTACCCAGGAAGGAAGAGATATCCCCGTACCTTTCGAATACGAGCATAACTCCTTAACCACTAAAGTCACTGCACGCTAGATCATACAATTCTCATACAGAAACTCAGTACGTATGTTGCTCGAGGTATTGCTTTAAATTGGTTTGTAGATTATCTTTCCAACCGTGTACACTGCGTATCAATTCCAGGCGCATGCTCTAATTTCCTTCCTATAATTACAGGGGTTCCCCAAGGGTCAATACTTAGCCCTTTACTATTTATTATTTATGTAAATGATTTATCTCGATGTACTTCTAAATTAGATTTTACTTTGTATGCAGATGATACCAACATTATTTGCACACATGCTAATGTCAAAAATATAATTGAAACTGTTAATAGTGAAATGCCTAAAGTTGTAGAATGGTTTAAAACAAATAAGCTACATCTAAATTCAAAAAATCCACTGTTATTTTATTTAGACCGAAACAATGGCGAGTAGACATCTCAAATTTACGCATTACTATAAATGGAATGCCAGTCTCCTTTTCTAACAATACACAATTTCTTGGTGTAACTATTGATGAATGCTTGTCTTGGAACTCTCATATTGATTTAATTACTAATAAAGTAGCAAAGAGTGTTGGTATCATCAGTAGATTAAAAGATATTTTACCTGTTCATATTCTATATAGATTATATTATGTGCTTATCATACCTTATCTCATGTATTGCTGTATAAAATGAGGTAATAATTATAAAACTAAGTTTCATAAATTATGTATTTTACAAAAAAGAGTTATCAGGTTTCTAAAAAACTCTCCAAGGTACGCTCACACCAGCCCCTTATTTAAAGATAGCAACATTTTTCCCTTCTTTGACATTATTCATTTTCAAAATGCCGTTTTCATGTATCAGTTTCACAATAACTTATTGCCGTGTACTTTTGGTAACTTCTTCATAAGTAACTCTTTAATTCACAACTATGATACAAGACATGCCACCCAAATTAGACCCCCATTGTTACGCTTCACTAAAAGTCAGTACCACTTAAAATACCAAGGCGTACACATTTGGAATTCATTACCAACGTCTGTTAAAAGCTGCCCCAGTATTATTTGCTTCAAATCCAAACTTAAGAACTATTTCCTCAGATCAATTTCGAATGCTTCCCATCATCCTACTTAGACCATTTCTATATTGTTGATAAGCCAAGTGTATTTTGAAGGCGGGTATTGTCACTTAGTATTTGTTATGTAACTTTCTCTTCT
This sequence comes from Chiridota heheva, assembly GCA_020152595.1. Classification (NCBI taxonomy): domain Eukaryota; kingdom Metazoa; phylum Echinodermata; class Holothuroidea; order Apodida; family Chiridotidae; genus Chiridota; species Chiridota heheva. The sequence continues at coordinate 382,955 of JAIGNY010001371.1, forward strand.
TTTTTTTCTTTTTTTTTAAATTCTATCCTATTAAATATGTTCAAATTTAATGTCCCTTGTTATACATGGGAAACATTTAATCACAAGCTTTTAGTAATTTTCTAAAGGTTCTCTTTCTTTTCTTTCAATTTTCATAATAACGGTTATGATAGTACTAATGCTATGACAATCTACGGACAGACATAACATGTCTATTTAATTGAATTTATTGTACATATGATAACTTACAGTAGGTAGAAAGATTGAAATAAAGTTTGAACAACAGCAACAATCTGGATAGGTACTGGACTATTTGAGTATATCATTTATCATTTGCCAGTTTTTAGTACCTCGCCGAACACCAGAACAACAAGCAAACACGCGACAACAGACAGGGAGCTATCTAATGACGGCTCCGGGCCCTAGAATATAGCGGCTTCAAGAGCAATTATTCATAAGAACTGAAGAAGATCCAGCATCCTGACATGTCCTGAGGTAATATACTGTGTGGTTGAGGTTTGCATCCACGTTGATCATAATCCCTGTATCACAGCTGATCCACACTTTTACCAAACTGCCAAAGCGGTTAAATATGTGAAATCGCCTGCTTAGTATTTGCAAATGGCTACTCCCTGGTATTTGTATGTTGCAATGTCTCAATGTAGGGAATGTTACTTATGTATTTTAAAGCAGCTATATGTGCATTTGTCTGTGCATATATACATTCTGGTATTTAAAGCTTTTCAATATTTTAATAAGAATAATAATAAAAACGATTACTGTATACTATTATTTTTTCTGGCAAAAGATGTTTTGCGTTAATATACTTATTAGCATCTTGTTAGTTTCTTAGAATACGGCCAAGGTTTAAAGGGTTTGATTTTGCATGGGAGTGGGTTGTTAGTAATGGAGTATTCCGTTCTTTGCTGTACTTTTTGTCATACACGGGTACAAAGGGTAGAGAGGAATGGCTTGCTCGGATGGGATCGGAATGGCTTGTTCGGATAGGATCGGAATGTGAGGGCATATCATTGTGGGTTCTCTAGACTCGATATTTGATTCCAGGCCTGCAGTTGAACAAAGTTTGAATAGTTTAGAAAAAAGGTTAAGTATTTGATTCTCTATAGTTGAAAAGATGGGGTCAAGCAGTACAGAAAAAGGTTAAGAAGTGTAAGAAGTTATGATATTATTACAAACCTATTTCACTCCTTTTAGAGCGTTGATTAAGCATGCTAAAGATTAAGTTTGTTCAACTGTTAAAGTTACCTCTGGGCCCCTTCAACTTTCAAATGATCTTAGAACCAGATAATTTAGAACGTGCACGCATCTTACCTGTTCCACGTATGTACTGGTCCACCAGTCACTTTATTTTGGTCCACCACTTATTTTCTCCTTAAAAATTGTGCTTACTGGTGGGTCAATGTTCATATAATTTCGAGGGAAAATTGACTTTCAATGCTTCATTTATCAAATATTTTGTCTTTGCTATCTTATTTTAATAAAAATAAATGGAGGATCTCCAAGATCCCACCCCTCCCAACCGGGGTCGTGTTGCTTCTGCTTTAGGGGTTGGACGATTGCACCGACACCAGTTTTTGCATCAATTGTCAGCCACTGATAATTCCTTTAGAAATAGCACTGACATTCATACATAGCAATCACTTGATTGATATGTTATATACGTCAAAAGTTTCATTTTTAGGATCTGATTTAAACATTTTATTTTGTTCTCAGCATTAACTAAAGAGAAATGGTTGAAAAAAGTGCATGTTATTAACTAATGAATGTGCTAACAATCCCTGCCCCCCCCCTACCCCAGGTAAAAACTTACTTCAACTGCAGGGGTAGCACTGTCATCGTTGTTGTTTGTCGCACTTTTCCATTTCGAAAAGCGTTTGCCACCTAAATACAAGGCATGTTGAAAATGCCAAAGAATATTACACATTGCAATGAATTATAGAAAAACAGTGACTTTAATGTCAAGTTTCGTATATCACCTTTCTTTACCATTCGGTATATTTTAATACAACAAGGGTTTTAAAGTTGTCCCGGATGTGATGCCCTAATTGGTATGTTGCTAGGCAGTAAACAATATTTTGTTGGTGTCCGTAGACCTTTAAAGGAGCTCTAAACCGATTTGTGAGGGACCTCGCTTTTGCGAATTTCAGAGATATATTATCCATAGCAGATAGATAAACTTCATTCCTCCATAGCCCACTGATGACTTGAAGGCAAAGGTATATTAATCAGAAAATTACTATACCATTTCGTGCTAGATTAAAGGGACCCCTAAAAATACGCCCTCACTTTTCGATCTAGTGTTCCTTTAAGGACAAGAGGTCAGCAAACGTCCATAACACTAAAGAATAGTGCAGAAACAGTTCAACAAGGCCGGTAGTTATCATTTGGTCATCTTTTAGATGGCAAATTCTTTCTTCAAGAAAGGAACGTCATATAAGTTGTGTTAAAGCGCACTACAATCCAACGTTTCTGATTGGTCGAAATATTTTCAAAATCACCAGCGAACACCATGGAGATCTTATCTCCCTACGCCGACAAGCCAACTAATTACCACCAAGTAAGGGACGTTACTGCATGGTATATATCACATTTATTGACGAAAAGTCAAACAATTATCTTGACAAGAGTTACCCTCTTTAACCATTTAACGAATGGAATTGATGCATGCCCCCCTTCGGCCCCATATGCTCCCATGTCCCTGATAACATTTTAGAATAACAGGGATTCTTACATTCCAAGCGCTTGCAGCTCGTGTATCTTCTTTCATAAGCGGATTTGCTTCTCCCTCTTCTGCCTAAAAAATAAAACAAAGAAAACTGTCTATAGCCTAATGATACAAATTACAAAATGCACGTTCTAACTAGTTGAAGTAATCATAACTGTTACTAAGCCTTTCGCATTATGACAGTATATGCAGTGGCGTATCCAAGGGGGACAGGGGGTGGAATGGGTGTCCTCCTTACTTTTTCGAGGGAATTTTCCAAAATTTGGATAATTTTTGTTTCTAATGTATTTTTTGCTTTTTAAAAAAAGGGTTTAATTTTGCATGAGGGTGGGTTGTTAGAGATGGAGTGTTCCGTTCTTTACTGTTTTTTATTTTTTATTTTGTCATACACGGGTACAAAGGGTACGGAGGAATGGCTTGTTTGGATGGCATCTGAATGGCTTGTTCGGATGGGATCGGAATGGATTGTTCGGATAGCATCGGAATGGATTGGAATGGATTGTTCTGATGGGATCGGAATGGATTGTTCGGATGGGATCGGAATGGATTGTTCGGATGGGATCGGAATGGCTTGTTCGGATGGGTTAGGAATGGCTTGTTCGGATAGCATCGGAATGGATTGTTCTGATGGGATCGGAATGTGAGGACGTATTATTCTGAGGTCTCTAGAATATTGATTACAGGCTTGCAGAAGTTTAAAGGTTAAAAGTGATCAATACAAATCTATTTTTACTCACTTGAGAGCGAATTGGTTAAGCAGGCTAAAGTTTGGATGTTAAAGTGACCTATAGGCTCCTTCAACTTTTAAATGAACTTAGAACTAAAGGAAACCAGATAAAACTGGATAAATCTTTCTGTTTGAAAGACATAAGAAAATGTCCTTTCACCATTAGAGTTACAGAGGTGGCTAATTCCGGCGTAACAAACGGGACAGATTTACACTACTTTTTTCTTAAAAGTCCAGCGAAAAACAATCTGTAAGATTTAACCTTCTAAGTTATGTATATGGCATTGTGAACAATCTATGAATATTTTAAAGTAATAATCCTTGAATCTAGAGGATTCAATGGCTATGACAAAGTAAAATCAGCGTGACAGACGGGACAAAAATTACACTCAATTTTTTGAAAACGACTTTCCTTTGAAAAAGCTGTCTGTTCCCCCATGAAATTGAATGTTTTCTCCTCGTCAGGTTAATCACTTTTACACAAATAATCAATAAATATATGACTTAGTTATTCATAACATGTAACTGGAAATATCAGGCCCATTATATTAATGTTGTGACAGACGGGATGTGACAGACGGGACAATTTTGCACACTTAATAATAACATTTTTAAAACTATAGTTATGTGATGATAAAATGTATTTTCTAGATTTCAATTAACATCATGAACTAACATGACATGATGATTAATCATCAAGTACCCCTTTAGTATTCAGTCATTTGGAGAACATTTATTAACGCCTGAATTGAAGCTGTTTTTGGTTTGCCTGTTTTATTGGTCAACTATGATAAATCAATACTTTTATTCAAAAGGCAATTTTTCATGATATCTTAATATTTTGGCACTAAAAAGTATGTGCAAAAAGAAGTAAATAAAGAATAGGCACTAGATTAGTCTGTACAATCTTGGCGAGAGAGAGAGAGGGGGGGGAGAGGGGAGAGAGAGAGGGAGAAAGAGAGGGAGAGTGAGAGGGGGAGGAAAAGGGGGGGAGAGATAGAGACAGAGACCGCTAAACAGCTTAAATCGCGGAAGTTAAGATTTCCGACCCCCTGTCTGCCACCTACAGAAAGCAGTGCATTTTGTCACTGATCCATGAAGACATCCAAGTATTAACTGATTAATAAAGGGTGTCATTCATGAGTTAGTAAATAACACCAACGGTAGCGGAACGAGAAAATTATTTGGGGTGCTGAAAAAGATTAATTCATTGGGATCAAGCCGAAGGCTTGAGCGGCGAGCACGAAGCCTAAAGGGCATGGGTCCAGGGGCCCGTCTAGGCCCCTATAGTGAAGCTCTGCAATTGTAGAGGCATTTCAGAGCTTAAACTCTTGCATAAAAACGTAATAAAATTGCTTCAACAGGTTTTAAATCTGCATTGCTGTGGAGATACCCAAAAAGTAGAAAAATAAATACGTCTTTGTATGTAAGTTATACCAGGGAGCTGTCATGGCAGCTCTTTGGTTATATAAATTCAATTTTTCGAATAGCAATTTTAAGTTTTGCATTATGACTGACTTTGTTATGTCAAGTTTTTATTGTATGGAAGGCTACACAATTCGAAGTGCCTTTTTATTGATTTGCCAGATTTTGGTTATTTAAAATAATCTGAAGGTTATCTAAAAGTGTTTTTAAGGTTAAAATCCAAAAATAATAAAAAAGGAATATGTAATACGCACAGTTCTACGCACTGCCAATTTGCAAGAAAATTAATATCTTTTGGCCGGAAAGTTTAAATTAATGAATTGGTAAAACTGCGCGTTTATGAATTGGGTTAATACAAGTTGGAGCAAATCACACTTGTCGGTTACGTTTATTCTGGGCTGGATTACTCCTTATTTGCGCCGGTGTGATAGTACATTTTGCCTCCCGTAAATTTAGGCCCCCGTTCCTTATTTCCTAAGGAATGTCTAGTGAAATTGGTCCCCGCCGGACTGATTTTAATAGGTAATTTACTGGTGTGTCTGTACTGGTTCCTTCAATCAATTTTGTGTACTGAAGTGATAAGCTAAAATCGAAGTTAGTAATATTTATGTACGGAATACAGCACCGCTGTACTCGTAGAATTTGCACACGAACAGAAAATGGCTTCCAGTAAGCACCTCCGTAAATTTAAAAGAAATATTATATTTTCTTCGATCTGGGCAGCACCCATCGGGACACAGTAAATAAAACATTGAGCGTGCTTTTTACGCAAAACGGCAGTGAGATTTACTGCGAAGGCTGGAAGGGAGAAGGAGGGTTTTTGTTTGTTTTTTTTCTGGCAAAAAGGGGACAGGTTGTTGTCTCCTCCGTTGAGAAGAGAAGAAAATGCTTAACATTCTTTCTTTGCGGTGTTGGAGGTAGGCCCAAGTCGTGGGCTAACCAAGGCATGAACTGTAAATTGTAAAGATCATTTATAATGTAACGTTAGTGTTAATCCTTTGGGCCCAGGTCCTAGTCGTTATTGCTCACGGGAGAAATAGACTTAGGGCCTATGCGTGTACTAGTCCTAGGGCCTTAAGCATTTCCTAGAAAAGAAGGGCCGGCAGCCCAAATTTCCTAGCGGACCGTGTTTACTATGAGGGGGGACCAAATCTACCGAATGGCTACGGCTTAATTGTCTAGGGGCCCAAATTTCGTAGTATATAAGAGCATGTGGAACAGGATGGGTTGGCATGTGGAACAGGGTGAGTTGGCATGTGGAATAGGTTGGGTCGACGTGTGGGACAGGGCAGAATGGCATGTGGTGGGATGTCATCTGAATTTCAGTTGTGATGGTATGTGGGCCATGCAAGTGCTGGAATGACACAGTATCTAGTTTTCAGGTGTGATTTGCATGGAGTATAGACGTGGGATGACATTTGGGACAGGTTGGGATGGAATGTGGGACATTCTGGAATATGCGTTTTAAGCGGTGAGGGGATTTGTATCGTTTCCAATGTCTAGTTTGTCATACGCTAAGCAAAATTGTTTCGTATAATTTTGCTTTAATATTATTGTACATTTTTCATGCTGCTTGACTTTGCTTGACACACACATTTTCTTAAATTGGAAGTTGTATTACAATCCAGGATGTAGTTCTGAGAATGTGTAGGGGCTGGGGAGGGTACAGGTTGAAAAGGGGATTAAATGGCATTCTTTCATTGACATTGGCAAGTCAGGGCCTATCCTTTCTTTGTTATTCAATTGATAGATCTAAAAGAGGTGTTGTAGTTATAAAGACTGCTAGGCTTTACATGTTTTCTGGAGTGACTGGGTGAGGTAACCTTGAGCTTTTTTTACACCGATTTCAGCATCAATTTATGAATGGAGAAAAGCTTCTAGACTGAAGAGTTTTTTGCGTCCCTTACAGATACGAAGGAAACAGGTGGAAGAGGAGGTAAATTTGGAAAATTATTTACATACAATTGACAGACTGGTCAAATTTAATAATAATTTGTTAAAATTAATGTAAATTTTGGTCAAATTTGGTAACATTTTTCGAAAATGAAGGAAATTTCACGAAAATGAAGGACATTTCACGACAAAGGTATACAGCTCCACGCATTGTAAGAGTAACATAATGAAACTTATATACATATATTGAACGCTGTTATTATCATTATAACGAAATTATTAACTATTGTTAATTGTAAACTATTGTGTTACTTATCATTATTACGAGATTATTAAAGGACAAGTATCGTCCCATAAATACATTCAGATGTGAACGCCGCCATGCTGGTGACGTCACTTCTGGTGTTCAATTTTCTATTGAATGCGAGAAAAGTGCGATGTTATCAATCTCACATCCGTCGGACCGAGCATGTTCCTCCGTGTGTTATCGATAACATCACAGATTTATCGCAATCAATTAGAAAAATTGAAAACCGGAAGTGACGTTATCAGCACGGCGGTGTTCACGTCTGAATTCATTTACCTATTGTGTTACTAATCAGCTAATTGGCATCAATGTATTTTCTATGATTAATTTGAGACATTTTGGATCCAATTATTGGGCGCTAAATATTATTTAAGACCCCCCCCCCCCCACCCCCACCCCACACACACATATTTTCGTTGGCGGCTTAGCCTCCTATTCTCCCAGTTCCGACGCCACTGTATAATACCCCAATTAATGGTTTTTGCCGTATCTGAACAAGTTTGCAATCATTTGTAAGAATATCTTTAAAAAGACGTTTTGGAGGACATAAGTTATAGGCCTACCCATTTTTTTTTTTTTTTTTTTTTTGTCTCACTTTTATATTAATACCCGAATGTAATCTCTCAAGCGGAAAGAAAGCATGCAACCGGGAAGTTGAATCCTCTCAGGTATACAGAGTGTAGTGTCCGCCCTTTCTTCGCTATACACATCTGGCATAGAGACGAAGTCTCTCGGTAGTACAAACAACAACTTAATACGAACTGAACTGCTGAATAAGGAATAAAACGATTTTATGTGTACTTACGACATATCCTCTTTTGAAGGTAAATCCCTCGGAGAACGCTACTAAGATAACCATCAAAGCGCACCACAACCACCTGTAGCCAAGGTAACCCGACATAGACATTTTCAAGTCCGAAATCAATTATCTCAAAAGATGAAATGATGAGTTATGGGATGATGCTTCTTATATGAGGCAGATTGAAATGGAAAGCTATTAGCGCTTTTTGCAATTCCCTTCTAATCTTTTAGCAAATTCACCCAAATGCGACGGCTATTCTTGAGATTCCCTTCTAATCAGTTCACAAAAATGTCAGGGCTACTATTTGGTATAATCCTTTCAGTACGATTTACGAACTAAAGATTACATAGTTGCAGGTCTATAAACTGATAAACACGCAGCAATTTGTATCTGTTATTGACCTGTTGAGCCCCTGTTGTGTTTTCAACTTAGTTTGAGTTTTTGAGAGATAGCTGAACAAACTATGATCATTCTCATGCAGTCATGTATGATCATCATGCCTCCTTAGTCTGTAAGTATGACACAATGAACAGCTCAAAATCTTTAGACAATTCTTTAAATTTCTGTCCAGAATCTCAGTCACTGGAAATTAGTTTTGCTAGAATATGATCAGAATGCACTGCAGCCCTCCTCTAATAATGTAGACAGACAATTAAGAATGCAAAGATAAGTTGATGGAAAGTTGCTCTTTATGTCCGACGGTATTACAGGGTGACCGCGGTATCGTCTTATTCAAATCATTGCGTAGTTTGTTACACACTTGTGTAGAATTAATGTTTTCAAGTTCGCTGGGAACCATGACCCTTAGCCAGCGTTAGGCACCGCAGACGCGTATCCAGGGGGCAATGAGGCGTTTTTTACTACTACTACTGCTGCCGCCGCCGCCCGCCGCCGCCGCCGCCGCCGCCGCCGCCGCCGCCACTACTACTGCTGCTACTACTGCTACTGCTGCTGCTGCTGCTGCTGCTGCTGCTGCTGCTGCGCTGCTGCTGCTGCTGCTGCTGCTACTACTACTGCTACTACTACTACTACTACTGCTACTACTACCACCACTGCTGCCACTGCACCACCACTGCTACTGCTACTACTACTGCTGCTACCACCACCACCACCACCACCACCACCACCACCACCACCACCACCACCACCACCACCACCACCACCACCACCACCACCACCACCACCACCACCACCACCACCACCACCACCACCACCACCACCACCACCACCACCACCACCACCACCACCACCACCACTGCCACCACCACCACCACCACCACCACCACCTGCACCACCACCACCACCACCACCACCAACCACCCACCACCCACCACCACCACCCACCACCACCACCACCACCACCACCTGCTGCTGCACCACAACCACCACCACCCACCACCCACCACCACCACTACCACTGCTGCTGCTACTGCTGCTACTGCTGCACTGCTACTGCTACTACTACTACTACTACTACTACTACTACTACTACTACTACTACTACTACTACTACTACTATTGTCGTTGACAGTGGTGATCTAATACAATATTAGACGTTTTTAGGCACCCTTTAGTTCACCAAAACGCATACCTTGGGTGGCCCCTATACCCTACGCCGAATGCGCAATGCGTATACAGCTGGCAGATCCACCCCTTCCAAAATAAAAACCTGGCTACACCCTTGGAAGCTTGGGGCACCAAAGCCGTGCACCTACCTTCCGCAGGTCTGTACGTGAAATCAAAACGAAAAAATATCAAACACATGTGTATGGAGAATCTGCCAAGTGTCCCCTCTTAAAGGATGTATATCCCCTCCCCTTCAGCCTTTGCATATTAACATCTCAAGATGCAAAAATGTTGTACAAATTTGTAACAGATTTTGACTGAAAATTTTGCTAATAGATATTATTTTTTGCAGTATTTAAAAGCTGTTTAGGTATTGCCTCTGGGGTTGGGGGTGAGGTCACTTACTAAAAGTGGTAGGGGTGTGCCTCCCATCAACCAAAAACCATTCCCGAAGTATGACAGATTTTCTGGTATCTGTAGTATGAAATAATACAATTTTGATATCCGCATGAAAAAAGCCCAATTTTGATACATGCAGCATTAAGTATTTAACGAATTTGTTGTAAAAATCGATCAGCAGTAGAAATTGACCGAGTAAAACAGCAACTTTTGGGACCTGCACTACGAAATTGATGAAAAAATACATTTGCACTATGAAAATGATGCAAAAGCATTCTGCACTATGAAAATGATGCAAAAGCATTCTGCACTATGAAAATGATGCAAAGAAGGCACCTGCTTTGGCGGCACATATATATAAACCTAACATATAAAAGTCCCCCCCCCCCCCTCCGCTACCAGCTCACCCTTTTTGCGCTACCAGAGTAACGGTATTCATAAATCTCTAGTTATAAGACTTCATCCGATCTCAACTAGTTTAATCAGCGAAAGAAGATCTGCAAAGGACATCTTCAAAACCACTTTGGTTCTTATCTGTGTTATCTGCTTCACTCTATTGCTTATATATCAAGTCCTTCATCCTTGTTGTTTTGTATTCCGTTGTTCAGTGTGCCAATATATGATATTTTATGCCAGCACGTAACCAGTAATGGTACCGCGTGAAGGTTTGTTTCAAGGGTTATCGCGTGCGTTGACGGGGGGAAGGGGGAGGGGGAGGGTTTGTCAACTAAATTGTCCTGATTTTGTTTCAAAATGCCCGAATTTGAGGTGACAGGGCTTTCAATATTTTACCACATTTAGTTGTCCTACTTGAATATTTTCACCATGTACTTTACTTACAGAATTCCGCGGAGGAAGAGGGGGCGATTTTTGTTCCAAATTTGAGCAAGTTTTAAGGAAATGTTTTCAATTTAATCAACTTTGGGCCTTTTTTGACCTAACTTGGACGATTTGATAAGCAAATACAAAATTTGGGTAATTTATAACCATATTTGGGCGTTATCAAAATTTGTACAATATTTAACCTAATTTGAACAATTTTAGGCACATTTGGATTTTTTTTAACAAAGTAAGGGCGATTTGTAGCAAATTTTAGGCAAATATTAACCCAATCTAAGCGATTTTTAACAAAATTTGGGCAATTTTTATCAAACTTTGGCCAATTTTTAACCAATTTGGGCAGCTTTTAACAAAATTTGGGCAATTTCTTATCAAATTTGGGCGTTATTTATCAAAATCTGTCAATTTTTAACCCAATTTTGACAACTTAACCAAATTTGGGCAATTTCTATTGAAATTTAGGCGATTGTTATCATTCAGTCATTGACGATTTTTAACAAAATTTTAGAAATTTTAAACCAAATTTGAGCCATCTTGAACCAAATTTTGGCCATTTTTCAACCAAATTTTGGCAAATTCTTACCAAAATTGAGCTATTTCCAACCATATTTGGGATTTTTTATCCAGTTGTATAATTTCAAACCATATTTGTTTGATCGATATTCATACCTGAATATGGTCAGATGGTAGAAAATAATTTTTTCTTTACGAGGAATTTTACGATATCGGGATGATAATTTACTAATGTTACCATTTAAAAAAATGAGTTTCGCGGCGGGTTGACCGGGAAATAGATGGCTCGACCGGGAAAGCAAAACCCCATCAGGGAGAAAACTTCCCCCTCCCCCTCCCTGCTTCCAACGCCACTTATCGGGGAAATCCGTTAGTTTAACCCTTACTCAACCAGCACTTTATTTCAAAACCGCGCTTGGGAGGCGGGTCCTAAGATGGGCACCCAAAACGGCGATAATATCGCCGCGTGGTAGAGTAAGGGTTAAGCACAGGCTGATTACTAAAGGGTCCTCGGGCTTCCGAGCAGCAGAGTCGGGCTCGTTCCGCTTCCGTGACCCGCCCACCGGGACCATACTGCATCTATTTTTGAGTTGCCACACTTTTTGCGGGTGCATCAACCCTTACTCTACCAGCACTTTTGATCAAAACCGTGCTTGGGAGGCGGGTTCAAGGATGGGGCACCCAAAACGGCGATAATATCGCCGCGTAGTAGAGTGGGGGTTAAGCAAAAGACTTGATTATTGAAGGGTCCTGTTTTCCGAGCAGCAGAGTAGGGCTCGTTCCGCATCAGAGTGCCAGAGGGCCGCCCACCGGAACCATGCTGCATTTTTTGAAGTTGGCACACTTTTCACGGGTTCATTAACACTTACTCTACCAGCATTTTGTATTTGTTTTCAAAACTGCCCTTGGGAAGCGGGTTCGAAGATAGGGCACCCAAAACGGCGATAATATCGCCGCGTGGTAGAATAAGGGTGAAGGCCATGATTCGGAAAAATCGAGAAGCTTGATAACATTTTTCGGAATGATCGAAAAATTTGTTATCAGGACTTCCAAATTTTTCGAATCTAGTTCTGAAACTATGAAAGAAATTAAAAACACGATTCAGAAAAATCGGGAAATGTTAGATCCGGATACGAAAAAATCGGACAGGACACCACGGGGCAGGGCACCTCGGGCAGGACACCACGAGGCAGGACACCACGGACAGAATACCACGGGCAGAACACCATGGGGCAGGATACCACAGGGCAGGATACCATGGGGCAGGATACCACGGACATGACACCACAGGGCTGGACACCACGGGGCAGAACACCACGAGGCAGGACCCCACGAGGCAGGACTCCACGGACAAGACACCATGAGGCAGGACACCACGGGCTGGATACCACGGATAGGACACCACGGGGCAGGACACCGCGGGCAGGATACCACGGGTAGGATACCACGGGCATGACACCACGGGCCGGACACCACGGGGCAGGACACCACGGGGCAGGACACCACGGGCAGGGCACCACGGGCAGGACACCACGGGGCAGGACACCGCGGGCAGGGCACCACGGGCAGGATACCACGGGATAGGACACCACGGGGCAGGACACCGCGGGCAGGATACCACGGGTAGGGACACCACGGGCATGACACCACGGGCCGGACACCGCGGGCAGGACACCACGGGCAGGACACCACAGGTCAGGACACCATGAGGCAGGACACCACGGGCATGGCACAACGGGCATGACACCACGGGCCGGACACCACGGACGGGAAACCACGAGGCAGGACACCACGGGCATAATACCACGGGGCAGGACACCTCGAGGCAGGACACCACAGGCAGGACACCACGAGGCAGGACACCACGAGGCAGGACACCACGGACAGGATACCACGGGAAGGACACCATGGGGCAGGATACCACGGGGCAGGACACCACGGGGCAGGGAAAACAATAGTAATCATCGTTTCTTAAAATTCATTGCAAACCAGTATTTGCCTCATGATTAGACCAGTCGGGATTTGTTAATCGTTAAACTTTCTGCAATATCGAACGAAGTGTGTAGACAGTGTTTCAGTGACGTGGGTGTTTTTTTTTCTTCCCTTTGCCGGGCACCATGGTAGAGCACCAGGGCATATCACCAGGGCAAGGCACCAGGGCCTTGTAGGGGTTTTGTGATCCCTACAAGTAAGGGATCTCCTGAACTGATTCTCCGATTTCAGCTTTTATAACACGGGAAAAGGAATTCCTTCCAAGGCATTATTAGGGTAGAAATGTAAGACAAGGACTGTCCGAAGAACAGTATGCTCGACTATTCTAAAGCTAATATAGAGACTGAGCTTATAGAGGGAAGTATATACATAAATAGGGTAGCAGGAGCAGATGATTTCAAATTACTTAGAGCTTTAAAATATGCACATATATTTTCATTTGCTTTGTTAATTTTCACAACATTTTACTACAAGCTTTAAAATAGTTTTCCCAGACATTTTAAGACCAAAAAGAAAAGAAAAAAAAATTAACTCACCCAGTAACTCAGAAAACATATACAACCAAGCAGTCTTTATAACTACAACACATCTCTTTGGTTCTATCAATTAAATAACAAAGAAAGGATAAGCCTTGACTTACCAATGTCAATGAAGGAATGTCATTAAGCCTTTCCAACCTGTACCGTAATACAATTTCTAATTTAAGAAAAAATGTCTCAAGCAAAGTCAAAAAGCATGAAAATTGTATAATAACATTACAGCAAATTTTTACGAATATCTATTGCTTAAAGTATGGAAAACTAGACATTGAAAACAATACAAATTCCCTCACCGCTAATAATGCATATACCAGATTATCCCACATTCCATCCCAACCAGTCCCAAATGTCATCCCACGCCTATACGCCATGCAATCACACCTTAAAATCGGATTCTTTATGTCATTCTACCACTTGCATGACCCTCATGCCATTACAACTGAAATCCATATGACACCCCACCACATGCCATTCTGCCCTGACCGACATGTCGACCCACCCTGTTCTACATATGCCAACCCATGTACCCTGTTCCACATCCCAACCCACCCTGTTATACATGCCAATCCACCCTGTCTAACATGCCAATGCATCCTGACCAACATCCCACCACACCTTGCCCTACATACAATTCCACCCTGTCCCACATGAAATCCCACCTTCATCCTAATTCCTTCAGCTACTTTATTATCATGTCATCTACCCCACATTCTGCTTATTGTACGAGGAAATATTTATTTGCTTCTTTATTCATGGCAAGACAAACATTTCGAATGCTACTCATGTCAGGAATGTCAATATCATAACAAAACTAGAAATGTAAAGTTAGTAAGTCACAAGCCATATATTTTTGATCTCAGGTCAAACATTTTGCAGCAAAGTCTATTGTTATGCAAATAACCTAATTAATATGCACACCACACCTCGCCATTGAGTGTAGACAATGCTCTTCACATATATGATCATTTGTGTAACCAAAATCCCCGCACCCACTCTAATTTGAGAGATTTCATATATACAAGTATTTTCATTGCTATGCAAATGAGCTAATTAGTATGTACACACAACCCCAAATCATGTTCAACTGAACAGTACCAATGCCTTCTATTATTTATCGCAGGTGAAATACTTTGTACGCAAGTCTATTGTTATGTAAATAACCTACTTAATATGCACACTACACCTTACCATTGAATGTAGACAATGCTCTTCACATATATTATCATTTGTGTAAACAAAATCTCCACACCCATTTTATTTTAAAAGATATCATAGATACAAATATTTGCATTGTTATGCAAATAAAGTAATTAGTATGCACATCCAAAATCATGCTCATTTGAGCAGTACCCATGTCTTATGCCAAGTTACATGAATGTACACCATTCATAGCTTATGAGAACTTTCAAAGTAACCAAACATTTTAGCCAAAACTTTACAAAAACTTTAACCAGACAAATATTTGTACTGTTATGCAAATAAGCTAATTAGTATGCACACACAACACACCCCACCAATAATGGTAATTTGAACAGTACTCATGTCCTCTACTCCTATGTCAAGTTACATGAATGTACACCAGTCATAAGTTATGAAAAATTATTAACCAAAAACTCTTAACCAAAAACTCTTAACCAAAACTTTACAACTTTAACCCTGCGCCGCCTCCGCCGCCGACGCCGACGCCGGAGTAGTAGAATACCTCTACTATTCTTCGAATAGTCGAGCTAAAAAGGGCAAATTTAAAAGATGTGGTTGACTTGAGTTGTTTTCTTTATTTCATAACATACTTCTGTACTATATTGTGTGCATTGTTATGGGCCGAGGACAATTTTCTCTTTGGAAACCGCGAAATATAGCCGGGCCATGATTTCTTCCATTCTTGTTTCTTTGCAGCCTATTTCATCAAATGTTTCCACCGAAGAATTGCAAGTAACGCTTGGATCTGATCGTCTAAGGACATTCCTGTATTCTTTTGAATAGTCACGTCCTGAGATGGCGCCACGTCCTGGGGTGGCGCCACGTCCTGGTGTGGCGCCACGTTCTGGTGTGGCGCCACGTCCTGGTGTGGCGCCACGTTCCTGGTGTGGCGTCACGTCTGGTGTGGCGCCACGTCCTGGTGTGGCGCCACGTCCTGGTGTGGCGCCAGGTCCTGGTGTGGCGCCACGTCCTGGTGTGGCGCCACGTCCTGGTGTGGCGCCACGTCCTGGTGTGGCGCCTCGTCCTGGGGTGTCGCCACGTTCTTGGGTGCCTCCACGTCCCGGGATATCGACAGGTCCTGAGGTACTGCCACGCCAAGGGTTGTCGCCACATTCTCTTTGCGAACAACTGTATTCTTTTGATTTGTCACGTCCTGAGGTGGCGCCACGTCCTGAGGTGCCATCACGTCCTGGGGTGCCGCCGCGTCCTGGGGTGGCGCCACGTCCTGGTGTGGCGCCACTTCCTGGTGTGGCGCCACGTCCTGGTGTGGCGCCACGTCCTGGTGTGGCGCCTGGTGTGGTGCCACGTCCTGGTGTGGCGCCACGTCCTGGTGTGGCGCCTCGTTATGGGGTGTCGCCACGTTCTTGGGTGCCGCCACGTCCCGGGGTATCGACAGGTCCTGAGGTACTGCCACGCCAAGGTTTGTCGCCACATTTTATTTGCGAACAACTGTATTCTTTTGAAATGTCACGTCCTGAGGTGGCGCCACGTCTTGAGGTGCCATCACGTCCTGGGGTGCCGCCGCGTCCTGGGGTGGCGCCACGTCCTGGTGTGGCGCCACTTCCTGGTGTGGCGCCACGTCCTGGTGTGGCGCTACGTCCTGGGGTGCCGCCACGTTCTCGGGTGCCGCCAAGCCCTGGGGTGCTGCCACGTCCCGGGATATCGACAGGGTCTGGGGTACTACCACGCCAAGGGTTGTCGCCACATTCTCTTTGCGAACAACTGTATTCTTTTGAATTGTCACGTCCTGAGGTACCGCTACATCCTGAGGTGCCACCATGTCCTGATGTGCCGCCACGTCATGAGGTTCCGCCACGTCATGGGTGGCGCCACGTCATTGAGTGCCGCCACAACATGGCGTGGCGCCACGTCATGGCGTGGCGCCACGTTATGGGGTGCCGCCACGCCCTGGGGTGCCGCTACGTCCCTGGGTATCACCAATTCTTGGGGTACTGCCACGCCCAGGTGTGTCGCCACATTCTCTTTGCGAACAATTATAGCTTTATGATTATTATCAAGCAAGGCAATCCTCTCAAATAATGCTTCCATGTCAGTTCCTACATCTTCGACAACAAAGTCTGGTTCTTCTTCGTGGTCTGGCATAGCTAGAAAAGAATAATTTAAGACTATAAAAGTGTGGTTACATAAATTATCAATTATACCCTTGGAAATGTATATCACACCCATTTTTAATGTTCTACGGGTTAGATTGTAGCAACTTATAAGTCATGAAAATAGTAGAAAGTTTAAGAATCGCTTAAAAGTTGACCATTTTATATTCTATGGCCTTTTCACAATAAATTACGCATATTTGATTGAAAATTTGTTGACATTTCATCCAGAAACCACGTTAATTTCCTACAGTTCTTTATTGGTATTTGTTCAGGATGAAAAGACATGGGATCGTCCTGTTGTTGTCGTCGTCGTTGTCGTCGGCGGCGTCCACAAATGTGAGCTCATAACCTAACTTAAAAATTGTGTACATTCATGTAACTTGGCACAGAGGTAGAGGTCATTGGTACTTTTCCAATAAGCATAATTGAGGGGGTGGGGGAAGGGAGGGGGGGGGAGGGGTGCATACTAATTAGTTCATTTGCATAAGAATGTAAAAAATTGCATCTATAATATCTCTTAAGTTAAGATGGTTGCGGTGATTTTTATTAGACAAATCATCATATATGTGAAGAGCATTGTTCACACTGAATGGCAAATTGATATGTGTGCCTACTAAGTAAGTTATTTTCATCATCGATTTCCATGCAAAATGTTAGACCTCTGCTCAATACTAAGTTAGGGATGCTCTACATGTAATTTCACAAATCTTACTGGAGCAGGTATTGAAGGTCATTGAACCTTAACAGTAAGCATTGTGAGTTCTGTGTTCATTCAACTTTGCATTTTTGCATAATAATGAAAATATCGGTATATTTCTAAAAGTAGTGACTGGCGAGATTACTAAGGTAAACTAACTTAAGTGCTGTGTTCATATTTATTTTGAGATTTGCATTATAACAACAGAGTCTTGTGGAACATGTTTAGTTTGAGGTCAGATAAGTTTTTGACATTTTGTACGAAAGTCTATTGTTATGCAAATAACCTAATTAATGTGCACATTTAACCTCACCATTAAGTGCAAACAATGCTCTTCACATATATGATCATTTGTGCAAACATAATTCCCACATCCATTATAATTTAAGAGATATCATAGATACAAATATTTTCATTGTTATGCAAATAAGCTAATTAGTATGCACACACAACCCCTAATCATGCTTACTTGAAGAGTACCCTTATGCCAAGTTATATAATTGCACACCATTCATAACTTAAGTTATGAAAACTAACCAAAACTCTTAACTAAAACTTTAACCTCACAAATATTTTCATTGTTATGCAAATAAGTAATTAGTATGCACATACAACCCTCCAGTTATGCCCATTTGATTAGTATCCATGTTCTCTACCCCTATGCCAAGTTGCATGAATGTACGCCATTCATAATTTAAGTTATAAAACTTTTAACCAAAAGTTTACCGGACACCGACGCCGACGCCGACGCCGACGCCAACGCCGACGCCGACGCCGACGCCGCCGACGCCGACGGTAGTAGAATAGCTCTACTATTCTTCGAATAGTCGAGTTAAACTAGAACAGTAAATGCCGTCATGGTTCGCATGCACATGCAAATTGACACCCATATCATATGATCCGACCAATTGTAAAAATGGCATCTCACACTAAGTCCCACATGGTATCCCATGTCCCACATGGCATCCCACCCCATGTCTCACATGATATCCCATCCTATTTCCCACATGGCATTTCCACCATATCTCCCACATGGCATCCACTCCATGTCCCACATGACATCCCATCCATCCTTGTCCCACGTGGCATTCCACCCTATGTCCCACATGGATCACATCCCATGTCTTAATTGACATCCCACCTCATGTCCCACATGACATCCCACCTCATGTCCAACATGACATCCCATGTCTTGTCCCATATGGCATTCCACCTTATCTCCCACATGGCATTCCACCGTACAGTATCTCACATGGCATTCCACTATATGTCCTACATGGCATCCCACCCTATGACCCACATGGATCCCATCCTACATGTATGTCCCACATTTATCCAACCATATGTGCCACATGACATCCCTCTCTATGTTCCACATGACATCCCTTCCTGTGTCCCGAATCAGATGTCCAACATAGCATCCTACCTTATGTTCTACCATACGTTCACATAGTATCCCTCCCAATGTCCCAATGACATCCTACTTTATGTCCCACATGGCATCACATCCCATGTCCCCATGGCCTCCTACCCTATGTCCCACATAACCTCCTACCCTATGTCACACATGGCATCCTACCCTATGTCACACATGGCATCCAAACTTATATCACACTCTGTGTTATTCGTGGCATCCCACCATGTCCCACATGGCATTCCACCCTGTTCCACATGGCATCCCACCCCATATCCCACATGACATCCCATAGGCTCCATAAGAAGTCTTATTCTAGCTATTACAGTCCCAGTTCATATAATAACTTATATGCAAATGACCTGTTGAAATGGGTTGTGAACCCATGTCCCACATGACATCCCATACCATCCCATGTCCCAAATGACATTCCATCCCATGGCATTCCACGCTATGTCCTGCATGGCATTCCACCATATATCATATATGGCATTCCACCCTGTTCCACATGGCATCCCACCCCATGTCCCACATGGCATCCCACCCCATGTCCCACATGACGTCCCATAGGTTCCATAAGAAGTCTCATCCTAGTTATCACAGTCCGTGATTGAGCATACTATGTATGAAAGTGTCAGTTCATACGATAACTTCTATGCAAATGAGTTGTTGAATAAGTAAAAAAAGTGGAGTCAATTAGTATTCCTGATATAGCCCTTGGTGTATACGACATGGTATATATTATATCGTATGTCCCTCATGGCCCCCATTCATGTTCCACATGGCTTCCCTCCCTATGTTCGTATGCAATCACAACCTGTCGCACTCTATGACTAAGCATACTAAATCAAAAGTCATCGATTACTTCTGGGCGACGACATCAGTCACTTCTGGGCGTCGACATTGATCATTTCTAGGCGTCGACATCGATCACTTCTGGGCGTCGACATCGGTCACTTCTGGGCGTCGACATCAGTCACTTCTGGGCGTCGACATCGATCACTTCTGGACGTCGACATCGATCACTTCTGGGCGTCGACATCGGTCAATTCTGGGCGTCGACATCGATCATTTCTGGGCGTCGACAATGGCCACTTCTGGGCGTCAACATCGGTTACTTCTGGGCGTCGACATCGGTCACTTCTGGGCGTCGACATCGGTAAGTTCTGGGCGTCGACATCGGTAACTTCTGGGCGTCGATATCGGTAAGTTCTGGGCGTCGACATCGATCACTTCTGGGCGTCGACATCGGTAACTTCTGGGAGTCCACATCGGTAACTTCTGGGAGTCCACATCCATGACTTCTGGGCGTCGACATCGATCACTTTTGGGCGTCGACATCGGTCACTTCTGGGCGTCGACATCGATCACTTCTGGGCGTCGACATCGGTCACTTCTAGGCGTCGGCCTTGGTTACATCTGCGCGTCGGCATTGGTCACTTCTGGGTCACTTCTGGGCGTCGACATCGATCACTTCTGGGTCACTTCTGGGCGTCGACATCGATCAATTCTGGGTCACTCCTGGACGTCGACATCGATCACTTCTGGGTGATTTCTGGGCATCGACATCGATCACTTCTGGGTCACTTCTGGGCGTCGACATCAATCACTTCTGGGTCACTTCTGGGCGTCGACATCGATCACTTCTGGGCGGCGATATTGGTCACATCTGGGCGTCGACATCGATCACTACTGGGCGTCGACATCAGTCACTTCTGGGCGTCGACATCAGTCACTTCTGGGCGTCGACATCGGTCACTTCTGGGCGTCGACATCGGTCACTTCTGGGCGTCGACATCGATCACTTCTGGGCGTCGACATTGGCCACTTCTGGGTGTCGACATCGGTTACTTCTGGGGGTCGACACCGGTCACTTCTGGGCGTCGACATCGGTAAGTTCTGGGCGTCGACATCGGTAACTTCTGGGCGCCGACATCGATCACTTCTGGGCGTCGACATCGGTCACTTCTGGGTGTCGACATCGATCACTTCTGGGCGTCGACAGCGG
Organism: Chiridota heheva; assembly: GCA_020152595.1. NCBI lineage: Eukaryota > Metazoa > Echinodermata > Holothuroidea > Apodida > Chiridotidae > Chiridota > Chiridota heheva. The sequence goes on from JAIGNY010001371.1 coordinate 404,116, forward strand.
TCACTTCTAGGCGTCGGCCTCGGTCACATCTGCGCGTCGGCATCGGTCACTTCTGGGCGTCGACATCGATCACTTCTGGGTCACTTTTGGGCGTCGACATCGATCATTTCTGGGTCACTCCTGGACGTCGACATCGATCACTTCTGGGTGATTTCTGGGCATCGACATCGATCATTTTTGGGCTTCGATATCAATCACTTCTGGGTCACTTCTGGGCGTCGACATCGATCACTTTTGGGTCACTTCTGGGCGTCGACATTGATCACTTCTGGGTCACTTCTGGGCGTCGACATCGATCACTTCTTGGTCACTTCTCAACATTTTTTTCCAGAAATAACGTTATTAAGCAGTTAAGGTCCCTCGAACCCTCCACTGTTCCACGATAACATATAAAATAACTGTGGTACCCACATATTTTTGGATACCGGTTATACGCTGCCCAGATATTGGAGTGGGGGTGGAGGGGGAGTGTAACCAGCCTTTCGGATTGAGTCTCCGAGGGATTCTTGGAGATATATCTGATTTTGTCTTCAAAAAATATCATAATAGCAATCCATACATCTGTTTGGAAGCTAAATTGTAAGGATTAGTTCAGTTTATAAGACACAAAATGGCGAAGAAAACATTCGCAAATAGTATTCCATTAAGGAGATATTCAAAATAAAAGTTCTGTGGGCCAATCATTTGTGTAGAAACGTTGGGATCCGACGGATTTGAGTCAACGTCCTCAAAACTTATTTCAGTAAAATGTTGGGTTTTCTCCCACAATTAGGGCCCGAAATATTTTTTATGAAACGAGGAGGTACACGGCAGCACGGGGACATACGTTTCCACTTAAAAAGTATGAGGGAGGGGTGGGGCAAGTGGTTTCAAATTGTTATCTCTTTTGGTCAATTCTTCCGAAAATTGAGGAAAGGTCCTCTTGTCTGTCTTCCCCCCCCCCTTTCCTTCCTCCCCTATGAATAACTGCCCTTTCCCATCCTTCGATGGCCGCTGCAGGCTATATACGGTGTACTCGACAAATGCGATATTGAAACATCTTACCGAATCCAACCGACGCTTACTCATTTGTTCCAGGGCCCTTCTGCAGACTTGTGCGTGATTGTTGGTGGTGCGTGTAATGCGCATTTGGCCAGCCAGTAACGGGAATACCAGTCCCTGCTGAATGGGCTCCATATCGGAAATATCATTGCTTAAATGAAGTCTGTTGGGTTGTTCATTGCCCTGTAATATGTTGAAATAGCAAAAGATAAATACAATCCACAAATTAATTTCTTACAATTACAGTAGGTTGTGATTGTTGTTTTATTGAGCCGGTGAAGGGAACAGTTATAATAGGAAAAGCCATAGTCACGAAAAATTGCATCTTTTTTCCCTTTGGAAAACCAGAGAGATCAATAGTAGCAACCAGCTCCAACCTCTAAGAGCAACACCCAGCTCCAACCTCTTAAGAACAGCACCCAACTCCAACCTCTAAGAGCAACACCCAGCTCTAACCTCTAAGAGCAACACCCAACTCCAACCTCTAAGAGCAACACCCAGCTCTAACCTCCTAAAAGCAACACCCAGCTCCAACCTCTAAGAGCAACACCCAGCTTTAACCTCTTAAGAGCAACACCCAGCTCCAACCTCTAAGAGCAACACCCAGTTTCAAACTCTTAAGAGCAACACCCAGCTCCAACCTCATAAGATCAATACCTAGCTTCAAGCTATAAGAGCAGCACCCAACTCCAATTTCTAAGAGCAACACCCAGCTCCAATCTCTTAAGAGCAGCACCCAGCTTCAATCTCTTAAGAGCAGCAATCAGTTCCAATCTCTTAAGAGCAGCACCCAGCTCCAATCTCTTAAGAGCAGCACACAGCTCCAATCTCTTAAGAGCAGCAGCCAGCTCCAACCTCTTAAGAGCGACACCCAGCTCCAACCTCTTAAGAACGACACCCAGCTCCAACCTCATACGATCAACACCTAGCTCCAAGCTATAAGAGCAGCACCCTACTCTAATTTCTAAGAGCAACACCCAGCTCCAACCTCTTAAGAGCACCGAGCAGCTCCAATTTCTAAGAGCAGCACCCAGCTCCAATCTCTTAAAAGCAGCACCCAGCTCCAAGCTCTTAAGAGCAGCAGCCAGCTCTGATCTTTTAAGAGCAGCACCCAGCTAAATCCTCTTAAGAGTAGCACACAGCTCCAACCTCTTAAGAGCAGCACCCAGCTCCAATCTTTTAAAAAAGTACCCAGCTCCAAGCTCTTAAGAGCAGCAGCCAGCTCTAATCTTTTAAGAGCAGCACCCAGCTCCATCCTCTTAAGAGTAGCACACAGCTCCAACCTCTTAAGAGCAGCACCCAGCTCCAACCTTTTATGAGCAGAAGCCAGCTCCAATCTCTTAAGAGCGGCAGCCAGCTCTAATCTCTTTAGAGCAGCACCCAGCTCCAACCTCTTAAGAGCAGCAGCCAGCTCCATTCTCTTAAGAGCAGCACCCAGCTCCATCCTCTTAAGAGCAACAGCCAGCCCCAATCTCTTAAGAGCAGCAGCCAGCTCTAATCTCGTAAGAGCAACACCCAGCTCCATCCTTTTAAGAGCAGCACCCAGCTCCAACCTCATAAGAACAACAGCCAGCTCCAATCTCTTAAGAGCAGCAGCTAACTCCATCCTCTTAAGAGCAGCACCCAGCTCCAACCTCTTAAGAGCAGCAGCCAGCTCCAATCTCTTAAGAGCAGCAGCCAGCTCCAATCTCTTAAGAGCAGCACCCAGCTCTAATCTCTTAAGAGCAGCCCCAGCTCCATCCTCTTAATAGCAGCCCCAGCTCCATCCTCTTAATAGCAGCACCCAGCTCCATCCTCTTAAAAGCAGCACCCAGCTCCAAGCTCTTAAGAGCAGCAGCCAGCTCTGATCTTTTAAGAGCAGCACCCAGCTAAATCCTCTTAAGAGTAGCACACAGCTCCAACCTCTTAAGAGCAGCACCCAGCTCCAATCTTTTAAAAAAGTACCCAGCTCCAAGCTCTTAAGAGCAGCAGCCAGCTCTAATCTTTTAAGAGCAGCAGCTAACTCCATCCTCTTAAGAGTAGCACACAGCTCCAACCTCTTAAGAGCAGCACCCAGCTCCAACCTTTTATGAGCAGAAGCCAGCTCCAATCTCTTAAGAGCGGCAGCCAGCTCTAATCTCTTTAGAGCAGCACCCAGCTCCAACCTCTTAAGAGCAGCAGCCAGCTCCATTCTCTTAAGAGCAGCACCCAGCTCCATCCTCTTAAGAGCAACAGCCAGCTCCAATCTCTTAAGAGCAGCAGCCAGCTCTAATCTCGTAAGAGCAGCACCCAGCTCCATCCTTTTAAGAGCAGCACCCAGCTCCAACCTCATAAGAACAACAGCCAGCTCCAATCTCTTAAGAGCAGCAGCTAACTCCATCCTCTTAAGAGCAGCACCCAGCTCCAACCTCTTAAGAGCAACAGCCAGCTCCAATCTCTTAAGAGCAGCAGCCAGCTCCAATCTCTTAAGAGCAGCACCCAGCTCTAATCTCTTAAGAGCAGCCCCCAGCTCCATCCTCTTAATAGCAGCCCCCAGCTCCATCCTCTTAATAGCAGCACCCAGCTCCATCCTCTTAAAAGCAGCACCCAGCTCCAAGCTCTTAAGAGCAGCAGCCAGCTCTGATCTTTTAAGAGCAGCACCCAGCTAAATCCTCTTAAGAGTAGCACACAGCTCCAACCTCTTAAGAGCAGCACCCAGCTCCAATCTTTTAAAAAAGTACCCAGCTCCAAGCTCTTAAGAGCAGCAGCCAGCTCTAATCTTTTAAGAGCAGCACACAGCTCCATCCTCTTAAGAGTAGCACACAGCTCCAACCTCTTAAGAGCAGCACCCAGCTCCAACCTTTTATGAGCAGAAGCCAGCTCCAATCTCTTAAGAGCGGCAGCCAGCTCTAATCTCTTTAGAGCAGCACCCAGCTCCAACCTCTTAAGAGCAGCAGCCAGCTCCATTCTCTTAAGAGCAGCACCCAGCTCCATCCTCTTAAGAGCAACAGCCAGCTCCAATCTCTTAAGAGCAGCAGCCAGCTCTAATCTCGTAAGAGCAGCACCCAGCTCCATCCTTTTAAGAGCAGCACCCAGCTCCAACCTCATAAGAACAACAGCCAGCTCCAATCTCTTAAGAGCAGCAGCTAACTCCATCCTCTTAAGAGCAGCACCCAGCTCCAACCTCTTAAGAGCAGCAGCCAGCTCCAATCTCTTAAGAGCAGCAGCCAGCTCCAATCTCTTAAGAGCAGCACCCAGCTCTAATCTCTTAAGAGCAGCCCCCAGCTCCATCCTCTTAATAGCAGCACCCAGCTCCATCCTCTTAAGAGCAGCACCCAGCTTCAACCTCATAAGAACAGCAGCCAGCTCCAACGTCTAGCCTTTACTGCTTGCAACTGATTAAAATTTCAAAATCCTAAAGGGAATATGGAATGTATACATGCAATAATTAAAGATTGAAGAACATTGTTAACAGCCTTAGGAAACATACCTACCAACTTTTGTTTATAATCTTTTCATTAGTTAGAAACCCTTTTTAAGAATAAATCAATCTACAAATCAGCGGCATTCCACTCGTTCGTATTTAGGTAGTTATATAGATGCTGAATATGGAAAGTGGAACTACGCTCGCCAAATTCTCACTTTTGTTTTTCAGGTAATGATGAAATATCCCAGGCCGCGCTTATAAAACGAAAAAAACAAAACATGTATTGCAATACCCACGTGAGAAACGATCGTTGATCTTTAACTTTTAAGGACATTTTTTTGCAATTAACCTACTAGTTTCCTTTTAAAGAATTTGCTATTGTAAACTTCTCCAATAAAACAAAATCAAGAACTTGTAATAATTAAAACCTTCACAAGACTAAAAGCAGAAGCATAGCAATGTGTTTCAAGGGGGAGGGAGGGCGAGGGGGGAGGGGGTGTGAACGGGAGGTCACCCATCAACTTTAAAAAAACCAGATACAATTAGTATAGCGGTAAATTCTACATAGGAATTTTCGCTTTTTAGTTTTTACTTTTGGTTTTATTCCATTGTATTTCAATATTTTAATATTTTCCTTTTTAAATTGGAGACCTTCCTTGTTGACTAAAATTCGTGCTTTTAGATTTCACTTCACAATCCTTTCTCTATAGATCCTGAAAGTTTGAAGAAAATCTGTCAGCTAGAAATATCAAAATACTGAAATTAGAATTCCTATATAGCGATAAGTATGATTTTTTCACAAAACGTTATCAAAGCTTCCTTTGGTACATTTTGGGAAATTTTGACATCATCAGAGGCGACGCTACTGCTGTAAAGCAAAATATCGAGCATTGGAGCATATTCCATTTATCCATTCTAACAATTCATTGAAAGACTAAACAATTATTTTGACTTGGTAAACATCCAAGCCATGTGTAGCCAACCATTTGAATTTAGGGTTTATTTTCCCTGGGTACGCCCATGACCTCTTCAATGAGCGGAACGTGTCTAGTTCTGTTTGCTTTACTTCTAAAACTGTAAAATCAGATTTTATCTATTACAATTTCGTGGTATTAACGGATTAAGCGAAATATGGATATAAAGTGCTTATACAGTTATATATTATCCATTGGCGTGTTTAAAGGGTTCTATTGGGGACTTTTCCCCCCTAAAAATGCCGTGCCCACCAAAAAAAAAAAAAATGTATTTGTCAAAGCCATAAATATAATCAACTGAAATATTAAATGAACCAAATAGAAAACAGATGTTGGCAATGTTTTAATTGTAGCCACTGAATTATCGTTAATTTTGGACCAAATATCAATTTTAGGCCAAATATTTCTTTAATATTTTGACCCCAAAATCTTCAATTGTGGATCAAATATCTTCAGGTGTGGACCAAAAATATTTCATATTGGGTCAAAATTCATCAAATTTGGACCTGAATCTACAACATAAAAACCAAAAGCCTTTAGATAGAGAAGGTGGTCTTCATGAAAAGGCTTTTAGGTTACCCCTCCCCCTCCCTTCCTCCCCCCCTCTTCCATTCCCGTACACACACACACACACCACACACAATAACTTTCAAAGCAATACAAATACCTTTTCGTCCGACAATGGGCAATTGTCAATAACCCAGCAGGTGGTGTAGAAAGACTTCACGGTGGTGGAAAAATCGAATTTCTTCTTGCTTATTCAGGAATCTCCTTGAATTTCAGGAAATTTGCTTCAATTTCCATCATTTTTCAGGAAATCTTCGTCAATTTTCGGAAAATCTCCTTCACTTTTTGTGAGTGATTTTTTTTTTATTTTTGTGAAAATTTTTTCAATTTCGGGCATTTATACTTTAATTTCCTAATAATTTTGTTTAATTTTTGGGAAATCACTGTCAAATTCAAGAAATTTTAAGCAAATGTTGTCAATTCTATTAATTTATCCCCCAACTAGAAAACAAGCCTCTGTCCTGGCCCCTAATCTTAAACCTGTGCCAGGGCCTTGAATATGTTTATATGGGCTTAATCCTCTTAAAAGTGAAAAGCTAGACACGCCCATGACCTCCCTATAAGCCTTGCGATTTTCCGTCTATTGCGGCGTTAATTCTGTATTTGAGTCTTCTAAGAGTTTATGTTACAGTTCACAAAAAGGAGCCTCCTAAATCTATGAATTGCATTGAAAATTGTATGCAAATATAACAAGAAGAAGTATTTTTTTTTCATTTGCCTGAAACAGAAAGCTGCTAGAGCCCTCTTCGACGAAAGTATGAACATCATTTTGATATTCTGGAACACTTACAAAAACGTGGTCAAGAGATTTGCTTTCTGTAAACGCCGCTAAAAGTGATGCTAAGAAGACAACGGTTATTCCAACCATTGCGCAATCACTGATTTTAATTCCTGGCGTTGAACTTCTAACCGTGTAGATAGAAATGACAATGTACGAGGAAGATTAAGGTTTAGTTAGAAGGACTAGATATTTCCCCCTTTTAATTGTTTAATAAGAAGCTAACAAAGAAATGACACGCAGTTGTATTATCTTACCATTCTCTACTAGGTTCACTGGTTCTTTGAAACTAGTACCGTTACGTAAGCATTCTGAATTTTAAAGTTTCCTATTTTCTTGAGAGACATTTTGTTCCAAAGAGAATACCGATTTTTTCAATAGAATGATAAAAGCTGGTTTGGTCGTTAGGCAAGCTCAACAATTTAGACATTCACGTAAGCCTAATAGACAAAAGAAAGTGTACTTGTGCCTTTTACAATTACGTGTGCAGTGTTCGAAGTACAGTCTGACAGTGTGATTCACGTCTCTAAATACTTCTTATGGTGACAACGTTAATTTTTATGGTACCGGTACACAGAGGTGTAAGAATGGAGGAGAGGGGGAGAGGGAGGTGTAAGAATGGAGAGGGGAGAGGGAGGTGTAAGAATGGGGAGAGGAGAGGGAGATTGAAATACTTCCCCTGAGAAGATTTCACCAGTTGTCTGGTTGTGTGCTTTCTTCCTGGTTCGAAGATGATATTGGGATACTACTAACATACAATTTCAAAAAGCCTTAGAACTTAAACTTGGAGGGACATTTCGTCAAATTATTGGAAAGTATTAAGATAATTAAATGCAGGGGTTAAACAAATAGAGCCCCTTCTGTGTATTTGTTGCTTAAATAAGCAATATAAAATAGGTTTTTCAGTGATGTCTGTGAGTGACCATAGACCGAAAGTGGAAGTATTTCATTTATCCACAAAACTTAGATCTTCAAATAGTTATTAAAGCCAGACTGCATTTTCACTTATTTCTTCCGGGCTCGTCAGTGGCCAATGTTCAGAGGCTCTAAAAATTTCATATTTCAATAAATCGACTAAAAAAAAAATGCCTCCTTTAAACGGGGATTAATATAGATAATCAAACAGAATAAAATGACCCTTTTAAACTGAGTGAATATAGGTAAGAAAGCAGAATGAAATACCCCCTTTTTAAAGGGGGTTAATATAGATAACCAAGCAGAATAAAATGACCCGTTTTAAAGGTGGTTGATATAGATAATCAAGCAAAATCAAATGATCCTTTCAAAGGAGGTTAATATAGATAAGCAGAATAAAATGACCCCTTTTAAAGGGGATTCATATTGATAATCAAGTAAAATAAAATGACCCCTTTAATAAGTGGTTAATATAGATTATGAAGCAGAATAAAATGACCTTTTTTTTTTTAAAGTGGTTTAATATAGATAATCAAGCAGACTAAAATTACCCCTATTAAAGGGGGTTAATATAGATATTAAGGCAGGCTAAAATCACCCCTTTTAAAGGGGGTTAATATAGACTGATAATCAAGCAGAATAAAAAGACCCATTTTAAAGGGGGTTAGTATAGATAATCAAGCAGAATCCTTTTAAAATCACATGGTAATCATTATATGTAATTA
>JAIGNY010001371.1:415000-452500 GCA_020152595.1 Chiridota heheva
ATATATATATATATATATATATATATATATATATATATATATATATATATATATATATATATATATATATATATATATATATATATATATATATATATATATATATATATATATATATATATATATATATATATATATATTTATATATATATATATATATATATATATATATATATATATATTTATATATATATATTATCAGAAATTTGATTTTGTTTTTGTCTCCCCCTCCCCATCTAAGAGGAGAACTTTCCTACGCCCCTGGTGGCATATCTATTGAAAGCTAAAAGATTCATTTTTGTCATAAGTTGGTTGGGGTAGTTGAAATTTCACAACCAAATGCATGGTCCTTTCACATGTTCAAAAACAAATAAAGTTTGTCGTTGCATTTTTTTAACTTCCCTGTCCTTGGTGATTAGGTAAATGACGAAACAATACAAACTTTGTTATATAACGGGAGTTTATCCAGCGTTGTCAGGAAGTAAGTGGGGAGGGAAGGGTGGGGGAGTATTCAGAACCCTCGAGGCTCCCAGAAAATAAATGGCTTTTTTTCAATATTACGATGATAAGGTAACATAATTTACATAATTGTTAGTAGTGAAAGATCTATGGAGAGGTGCACATGTTTTTTGTTCAAACACGTACCGAAAGGAACATTAGAGTCATAAGTCTTTGAATTTTGAAAATAGCATTTGTAGTTTTTAAATTTTGTTAATATTTTGAATAAAGTGTGATATATGAGCAGGGAAAACATGAGGTGCAGTGGCTCAGTAAATAAGGAGTCCTGGGTTCGATTCCAGTCGTGAGCGCTGCATTGTGTCTCATTGAGCAAGACCTTTATTCTACTTGCTGCAGTCCACTCAGCTGTAAGATACTGGGGAGTTAATCTGCGATGGACTGGCGTCCCGTCTAGGGGAAGTCATGTACTCTAATTCGCTTGTTGTGTGTGTGTGTGTATGTTTGTTTGTGTGTGTTTGTGTGTGGGGGGGGGGAGTTTACGGAGGAAGTGGGATCACCTAAATTTTTCCAACGGTTTTCCCTGAAACTTGTAATTATATTTTTTAATCAGTTTTAGAGAACGGAATTTCCCAGACCTTGCCTAGTTTTGGAAACCTAAAAGCTTATTACCCGGATGATTTACTGTTAAAATTGTATATCTTATCTTTGAGTAAACCTATACATTCACAATTTTCATTGGAAACATTCCATTTTCAAGCAATTTAGCGTCATCAACGTTAACATATTTAGATCTTCGTTCCTGCAGTCCTGCGCTCTTGCCAGTCTCCATGGCTCAATGGCCGTGCGCTGGCATATAACTTTTCTGTAAATTTATTCTAGGGATAGATTTCTGCTATCGGCCACGCCATCGAAAAACCGTTAGGGCAACGCTACTGATACAACCTTTAGCTACCCAGTCGGGAAAATCTTTCAATACATAGCCGGGGGATACTTACTAGTAAAGATATTACAGGTCCATGGACATTTAGCAATTTCTATTTGGGTTAAAAATAAAAGTTTTTAAATCTGAGCAGAACAGTTTTTGAATTTTGGAGAGAAAAACTTTAGTTTTTTTAGTTACAATTGCTGATCAAAGTTTGATCAATTTCTTATTGACATAAAATTTGTGATGTATACTGGGCAAACAGCTCAAATTGTTTCTGTAATTCTTTAAAGTACTCATTGAAAAGTCTCTTCCGGCTTGAATTTGCTTGTAGATGTGGTAAAGACTAGCAAACTGTTGGCCAAAATTTGCTGCACTACTGCAAAGCACTGTAATAGACATTGACAAAAAACAAAGGATTTACAAAAGAAGATGCCAAGGACACCCTGTAATACATCACAACATTTGCGTAAGATATGCAAATTGCCGACTGTTTTCATAACGCTGTAAAGTGATAAATGTTTAACCGATTTTGATGAAAAATTTCGCTAATATATGATTGTCTTTAATAGATTGTAAAGCAATTGAGCAAATCTTCATTATATACGTCCATATGCCTTTTAACTTTCCAAATAAATATTACAGCAGGACATTGCTTTGGTTGCATTAAACAATACTATTGACAGTCTTCGAAAAATTGTTTCCCTTCCCTCTCTTTTTTCACCACTACCCATGAATATATTATCATATTAATTAGGAAAATACCCACATCCATCCTTTGCGCTTGTGCCCTAATTTGCTATTGGAGTAACCCCTTTTCTTTCATGAACAAACTTATGAAATTGTAGCCTTATTGAAAGAGTTTATTTGGGATTTGTGTGTATGTGTATATAAATTTATCATGTATGTGTTCGATAATATAATTCAATGCTCAGATATGATAGGGCGGTATTTTGGAATCTTTTATCTGTTTATACAATTGGTGCTATCAGAACGAAGTTTTAAAAACCTGCCAATGTCGACAAATGTATACAGAGCTCCCTTATCTTCTATGGCTTTTCCAAGGTGGTATGAGTGAGCATTAAAGACAATATAGCCATACAGCCCGTATCCATGTAAATATGGGTGGGAGTGCGTGTGTATGGTGGAGGGGGGGGGGGGGGTCGGAGGGGGGGTGGTGCACGAAGTATTTGCTTATTCAGCAGCTAGGGCCATTAGGACCATATTCAGTGACTGTGAAAATTGAGATTAAGACGGACGCCCGACGGTTTTCCCACCTATTGTTGCCCCAATATGTGGAAGTAACTATTGTCTTCTTGTTGCCCCAATATGTGGAAGTAACTATTTTCCCAAGAAGAATTTCAAAGATATAATGAATATCTAAAGAGGACACATTTTTTTTCTTTCTCTGTTGATAGTAGTTGTGCCAATTTTACCAAGTATTTGCTATTGCCAACCATTTAGTCTCTGAAAAGTAAACTTTTCAATGACAATGTCAACGAAAGGTTGGAATACAAAATAAAAACGTAGTGATGAGGGTTATGGGTGATAAATGAGGTGGGGGTAATACTATGGGGAATGTGTAACGCTGCGAGGGTATGGGGACATTGCAAAGGCATGGGAGACGACGCGGAGGTGTGGGTGACGATGTGGGGTATAGACGACAGTGCGAGACATGGGTGATGATGCGGAGTATGGGTGACAATACAGGGTATGGGTCACGACGCGGGATGTTGGTGACGCTGTGGTGACATTGGTGACTATGCGGAGGCATGTGTGACGATGTGGGGTATGGGTGACGTTTCGAGCATGGGTGACATTGCAGAGGCACGGGTGACGATGCGGAGGTATGGGTGGCAATGCGAATGCATGGGTGTAGGGTGACATTGGTGGCTATGCGGAGGCATGTGTGACGATGTGGGGTATGGGTGACGTTTCGAGCATGGGTGACATTGCAGTGGCATGGGTGACGATGCGGAGGTATGGGTGACAATACAGGGTATGGGTCACGACGCGGGATGTGGGTGACGCTGTGGTGACATTGGTGACTATGCGGAGGCATGTGTGACGATGTGGGGTATGGGTGACGTTTCGAGCATGGGTGACGTTTCGAGCATAGGTGACATTGCAGAGGCATGGGTGACGATGCGGAGGTATGGGTGGCAATGCGAATGCATGGGTGTAGGGTGACATTGGTGGCTATGCGGAGGCATGTGTGACGATGTGGGGTATGGGTGACGTTTCGAGCATGGGTGACATTGCAGTGGCATGGGTGACGATGCGGAGGTATGGGTGGCAATGCGGAGGCATGGGTGTAGATATGGAGGCATCGATGCATAGATGATGATGCAGATGCATGGGTGACGATACATGGCAACGATGTGGAGACATGGGTGACGATGCAGAGGTGGGTAACGATGCAGTAGTATGGTTGACGATGTAAAGGTGTGGGTAACGATGTAGGTATGGGTGATAATGCATAGGTAATAGGCATGGGTGACGATGTGGGGGTATGGGTGATGATGTGGGGTATAGTTAACTACAAGGTATGGGTGATGATGCGGAGTATGGGTGAAAATGCGGAGTATGGGTGACAATACAGGGGTATGAGTCACGATGCGGGGTATGGGTGACGCTGCGGTGACATTGGTGACTATGCGGAAGCATGTGTGACGATGTGGGGTATGGGTGACGTTACATGCATGGGTGGTATTGCAGTGGCATGGGTGACGATGCGGAGGTATGGGTGACAATACAGGGTATGGGTCACGACGCGGGATGTGGGTGACGCTGTGGTGACATTGGTGACTATGCGGAGGCATGTGTGACGATGTGGGGTATGGGTGACATTTCGAGCATGGGTGACGTTTCGAGCATAGGTGACATTGCAGAGGCATGGGTGACGATGCGGAGGTATGGGTGGCAATGCGAATGCATGGGTGTAGGGTGACATTGGTGGCTATGCGGAGGCATGTGTGACGATGTGGGGTATGGGTGACGTTTCGAGCATGGGTGACATTGCAGTGGCATGGGTGACGATGCGGAGGTATGGGTGGCAATGCGGAGGCATGGGTGTAGATATGGAGGCATCGATGCATAGATGATGCAGATGCATGGGTGACGATACATGGCAACGATGTGGAGACATGGGTGACGATGCAGAGGTGGGTAACGATGCAGTAGTATGGTTGACGATGTAAAGGTGTGGGTAACGATGTAGGTATGGGTGATAATGCATAGGTAATAGGCATGGGTGACGATGTGGGGGTATGGGTGATGATGTGGGGTATAGTTAACTACAAGGTATGGGTGATGATGCGGAGTATGGGTGAAAATGCGGAGTATGGATGACAATACAGGGGTATGAGTCACGATGCGGGGTATGGGTGACGCTGCGGTGACATTGGCGACTATGCGGAAGCATGTGTGACGATGTGGGGTATGGGTGACGTTACATGCATGGGTGGTATTGCAGAGGCATGGGTGACGATGCAGAGGCATGGGTGACGATGCGGAGACATGGATGACGATGCAGATATATGGATGGCGATACAGAGGCATAGGTTATGCTGCAGATGCATGAATGGTGCTGCAGAGGCATGAGTGATGATGTAGAGCCATAGGTAACGATGCAGTGGTATGGATAACGATGTAAAAATATGGGTGATGATGCAGGCTATGTGTAACGATGCATGGGTAATAGGCATGGGTGACGTTGTAGAGGCATGGGTGACGTTGCAGAGACATGGGTGGCGTTGCAGAGACATGGGTGGCGTTGCAGAGGCATGGGTGACGTTGCAGACGCATGGGTAACGATGCGGAGGCATGGGTGACTATGTAGAAACATGGGTGACAATGCAAAGGCATGAGTGACGATGCTGAGGCAATGGTGACAATGCAGAGGCGTAGGTGTTGATTTGAAGGCATATATGTCGATTTGGAAGCATGGGTGTTGATTCGAGGCATGGGTGATGATGCGGAGGTATGGGGGACGATGCAGGCAGGCAGGGCATGGGTGACGATGCAGGTGTAGAAATGTAAGTTTTCCTTTAAATAGATTGTCCAAAAAGTAATTATCAATTAGTAAACAAGGTTTAAGTGTTAACAGAACTTTATTGGCTAAAAAACGGCAATGTGGGCTCTTACACTTTAGCTAGTTTTTCAAAGCTAGACTTGTGATAAAACGTGAATTTATGTCTATATTTTAGAGCCCATAGGCTGTTGATAAAATATGATGCAAACGATATAAAGACAATTTCAGCAACAAAGTTTAAAACAGTCGATACTCAATACTTACACTATTTCGAGTTAGTAAACTTCTTTTGATACTCAATACTTATATCATTTCGAGTTAGTAAGGTTCTTAAAACTGTCAATTTCAATGCAAAACCTATACATGACGCATCAACCGTGATATGAAGCATCATCTGTAATATAATGCTTCAACTGTACTATGACGCATCAAGCGTAGTGCGTTTTGTTAGACGTGTTGGTGCCACAGATATTCCAATCGTTAACTTGAAAACAATAAATGCTCGTTTAATATTAGCATAATTAAGAGTTTTATGACTGCATTTTATAGCAGAAAGGCAATCGATCAAATATAACTATTAATGTAGTTGTAATTTTTCCCACAAGAAATTTAGTAGATAGTTAGACAAAGTTCACACCCAATACTTGCGTCATTTAGAAATATTGGTCGCATTGACAAAATCAATATAATAGCAGTAATATAAAAGGTAAGATTTTATAATCGACAATTCACCATACACAGTCTTAATAAAACATGAAGCAAAAGTTTTTGTCACATACGTTTTAGTAAGTAACGGTTCCTCGACATATAGCTTCAAATCATGTCTTTATTAAGCGCTCTCTGAACAAGTTTCAACAATTTGAGGAGGTTAACTTTGAGATCGGCTGCATCCGTTGGAGCAGCCGTGATCTTTAAGATTGTAAATTCGTTTTGGGCGTCTGGATTCCTTGACACGGTCGGGGCCTTTGAATATGTCACTGACTGAAGTGCCGAGCCCTCTGGTATTGCTGCATTCTCCAGGACTGCTGCATTCTCCAGGACTGCTGCATTCTCCAGGACTGCTGCATTCTCCAGGACTGCTGCATTCTCCAGGACTGCTGCATTCTCCAGGACTGCTGCATTCTCCAGGACTGCTGCATTCTCCAGGACTGCTGCATTCTCAGGACTGCTGCATTCTCCAGGACTGCTGCATTCTCCAGGACTGCTGCATTCTCCAGGACTGCTGCATTCTCCAGGACTGCTGCATTTCCCAGAGCTGCTGCATTTTCCAGGGCTGCTGCATTTTCCAGGGCTGCTGCATTTTCCAGGGCTGCTGCATTTTCCAGGGCTGCTGCATTTTCCAGGGCTGCTGCATTTTCCAGGGCTGCTGCATTTCCCAGGGCTGCTGCATTTCCCAGGGCTGCTGCATTTCCCAGGGCTGCTGCATTTCCCAGGCCTGCTGCATTTCCCAGGCCTGCTGCATTTCCCAGGACTGCTGCATTTCCCAGGGCTGCTGCATTTCCCAGGAGTGGTACCTCGTTCTCTGGTGGTACTTCCGCCGAGCCATCTTTTTATCCAAATAAAATAAAAAACGGGTGTGTTTATTTAATTGGTATTATAAATGAAATAAGAAAAATAAATATGGAATACATCGACTAGTATTGTCGTTTATCATAGACGGAGTGTGAGAAGAGAGGTGGGTGGGGTGGGGTCCTAATTCCAATTCATCTTTTGATCCCGAACCAGCAGTTTGTTTATGGTTTTAGAAAAGAAAAAAAAGACTTGCAAACTCTTATGAAAAAAGGAGTTGTATCATATAGTAAGTAAAAGCCATAGATTGAAGCAAAAACCCAACACTTAAGTTGCGAGGTGAAATTTTGCGGAAATCGAGTACAAAGGAGTATAATTTTAACATTGGAATGTAAGTTGTTGTATCATGTCACTGTTAAAAGGAATATGCCTCAAAAGAATAAAAGAGATCTTTGCTTTAACAAACAAAAAGGCCAGATATTTCTGATGACTGGTATCTTAAAGTATGGAAAGGTAACACAAACATCAGCTTAAATGGTTTAAGATATATCAAGAACTATGGACACGGCAAAAACGTCTCATGAAAATCTGTTAAAAATTGACCATTGTACAATATTTTAGACATGTTAGGCAATTACATACCTACCTAGTTTACATAATTTGTGTAATATCTTGTGATCTTAGAACGGGAAAACCAGAAAATTGCTTTTGTTGACTTTCTGTTTTTCGGTCATTTCTTAAAATATTTTGAATAGGAGAAGTTAGCTACAATTAACATGAAATTAACCTTGACCTAAATTTAAGAGAACGACGCAATTTGAGAACCTTTGATATTTGGGGGAAAATATAAAACTTTATATTAAAGAATTTGGGATGTATTCCTGTTCATCATCACTTTTGCACATGCTGATTTTTTTGCAAACCTTGTCTTGTCCTGTTGTCATAACTTAATTGTGACCCTTCAAGACGTTCTTGTTCTGGCTAAAACATCTTTCCTGTCCGTATTAACTTTCACTATTAAGATATTAAGCATGTTCAAAGTAATGTAGGACATTTTTCTTTTGAGAAATTGCTGGGAGGTGGGTGGGGAGGAAGGAAAGGGGAGTAGGGGAGGGGGGTAGGGGAGGAGGGGGTAGGGGTGGACGGGAGGGGGTAACCCCAAATTCCCACTCCAAATCGCACGCCTATCCACAGATAACCCATGTAAAAGAAGTTTACGGACCACCGTACATTTACTTTACAGTACTTTGAAGGATCCGTTTAGTGATTAAACCTATCTATATTATACATTCTATCATCCGTAGTGTCCAGTTATTCATTTTAAGATATCTGATTGAATAAAAAGTTCAATTTGCATTTAATCATGCATATAACCGGTCATTAGCCGGTTATTTTCCGGAAACATTAGCCAATAATAAGCTTGTAAGTGCAGTTTATTTCTTAAATCGACAAAAACAATTATATGCAAAGCCTCAGTAAAAAAACTATATCTAATAATCGCCTTCCATGAAAGAGATATATCTTTAATTTACACAAAATTTGCATTTCTGACATAATTTTCTACAATATGATTTGAGTCGGCTGTATTAACCACAAAGTGTCCTGAGCCACATTCCATAAATATTTTACCATTTTAGTAAGTTACCTTTTTGTTGAATTACCTTTCGATATTTTGCTCTAAGCTTGGAAACCATTGAGTATACATAAGTAAGTCATTTGGGTTAAGAATCGATATCTAATTTTCATTTCACCAAATACCCTCTCCCTCTCCCACACAATTCACATTTTGCATCTTTCTATATTAGCAATTAAGTCCAAAAGAGGGTATAGCCTGATCATTTTTTTTCTTCTCCCATCTACGCCCATTACCTTGAAGAGCACGGTTTCATTAAAGAGGCCCATCCAAAATTAAAACATTCTTACAAATTACGTAATTTATTTATAAACTCCTGTCTAAATGTGGGGGGAAACATGGTGTACGTTGGGACATACGATGGAGGTACAACCGTCACGTGACCTAACTTCAATTTCAAGTTCCAAAAAGTGTATGTGGGGGAGGCGCTCCGAGGGACGTTAATAACGTTGTTTTGGAAAAAGTGGGGTCCTCACTCCCATTACCTCTAAAGCACAGGGGAAAGAAACCCTTCCTTTTGGAAATCACACCCCTACATAAGCATTGGACTTACCGAAAAGACTAACGTAAGCCAAATAGATGATCTCCTTAATAAAATCGTCTGACAGCCTATCCCCGTAATGTTCATCGATGAAATATGCAAAGTCCACTGGGTTTAAGTAACTGTAGTCTGCCAAGGGATCATACACGAAGTCATCATCCGTGTAGTAGTCCCGGTAATAATATTGAGGACTCGTGAGAGGACTGTGTGGCGCAGGAGCATCAATACAGTAGTTAATGACGTAGTTGATAACAATCTGCTTTTTCGCCTGAAAGATTAAATAAAAAGTCATTCTTTCAAAGTGTGTGGACGTGCAACGACATGCCTAATTAGGTAAATCACTTCCAAAATCAAAATGGATAGCAAAAATCATAGAAACACCAAAATTAAAAACAAATCTGATAAACATTGTCATTACAATGTGCAAAATGTTATACGAATTAGTAGTACATTTTCTAAATCTGAGTAATAACAACTTTAGCTTTAAAGGCCGTGACACACCGAACGCGACGCGGCGAGCGATTTTTTAAACAAAATTAAATAAAACAAAGAAAAAGAAACATTTTGACCTCTTGTTTTCAGAGAAGCATCGTCATTGCATGGCTATTCATATGATAACTGAAAATTGATTGATAGGGCTTTTCTACGCCCATTAAAGCAAAATTCGTGTCGCGACAAAAAATTGCGGCCCACTAAATTAAATTTCTCCACAGTATGAACAAAAAAGCATTTATAACATATTTTCCAGCATCATTAGAAAGCCTCAATTGTAAACTTCATTGTGTGTAAGCAAAAAGTCAAAGCATCTTATAATATTTGTTTCCTGCATGATTATCTAAACAATCGCTCGCCGCGTCGCGTTTGGTGTGTTACGGTCTTGACAGGTTGAAAAATAAGAGTAGAAAAAACTTCAAATAATTCAAATCGATTAGAAATTGATCATTTGACAGGATTTTGAATTTCAAAGCCTTATGGTAATAAACTATGCAATTTCATTTTCAATTTTGTGACATAACACGAAAACCTATTAATTTTCTTATTTTAATTTTTCACCAACATTGTTTTAATGAGAGCAGTTGAATATAAGGTTCATTAAATATGTCCATCATATACATAACAAGTTGTGCATACATTGAAATTTCTTCACATTTTGTATAGAAGGTTGGCGCCCTCGTCTTCACTTACTTGAAGGAGTATTTCAGTGATCAAACAAGTTTTATCTAATATAACATAACAAGATTACGGGCTAAGAAAGGTTAGTCACCCCATAAAAGGCCAAACTAACACCATCACTACCACACACACACCCATACGTGTGTAGACCCTACAACTGGTGACGTATCCATAATCCTCTACAACTGGTGATCACTCACTCATACATGCGTAGACCCTACAACTGATGACGTGGGCGTAGCCCTATACAACTGGTGACCAAGCAATATACAACACACATATGGGATGGCGGTATTAGAAAATTAGGTAACACTCATATTTTTTTAACTTATCCTTTGACACGTTACCGAAATGCAAAAATACTGAACTAGAGTAGTGTTTTAGTCATAATAGTTTTAAAACAGCCATTTTTAGAACTAAAACCAACCAAGGACGTCATCGGTTGTGTGCGTGTCATCGCTTTGAAGGTGTGTAAATATACGAATGTCATCAGTTGGTGTGTCTAACCCCTCCCCCTTCAACCCCACCCCACCCCACCCCCTTTACTTTTGCAAACTGATCTGGATAAGTTAGTTCCTTGGTTCCAGACGTGACAGATGTCATGCAATGTTGATAAATGCAAAGTTATTCATTTTGGTCAGAACAATTTGGCCTTTGATTACTGCATAAAGGTTTCAAATTTTGGTTGTGTTGATCAAGAAATGGATCTAGGTGTTGTCATTACTAGCAACCTGAAGCCTTTTAAATAGTGTACTTTAGCAGCTGCAACCTGGGCAAATAGGATTGCCTGGTTTGAAAAAAAGGAGGAAAAAAATTCTTGGTAGATTGGTTGTTCTTAATTTGTATAAGCAGTTAGTCAGACTTTACCTTGTGTATGCTATTTAGGCTTGGATTCACTTTTATGAAAAGAGAAGTTTATTTTGGAGCAGGTTCAGTGAAGAGCCACTAGACTTATTCCCGAAGTGAGGAATCTCTCTAATGAATCATAGGTTGCGAATTATTGGTTTGACCAGGCATGAGTTGAGAAGAGTACGTGGAGATATGATTCAGGTTTTTAAATTCCTATCAGGTAGCATGTTTTGAGTTCTTTTTACTTCTTGCATGTTTCAGTTAATCCTCATGTGACACGTGGTAACAGTTTGAAGTTGACCAAGGAGTTTTCACGGATATATATTCGGCGTTTTAGTTTTTCGCAAAGAGTTGTTAATGAGTGGAATGGTTTGCCTGAGTGGGGTTGTTAGCTCTCCAATTCTGTTCACAGTTTCAAAGTTAACATTGATAAGCTCTTTACTAACGCTGAGCGTCTATGATCTCTGTGTGTGTGTGTGTGTGGTAGTGGTGTCAAGTTGGGCTTTTTATTGAGTGGCTAACCCTTCTTATAGCCCGTCATCTTGTTATGTTGTGTTATGATAAATGATACACTAAATTTCATTCAGTCAAAATGCACTAAGTAGTACAATAACATATCTTGAATAATTTAGGCCTAAATTAGTCAAAATATGCATGGTATTGTACAACTAATTAAGTGCATTTTGACTGAATGAAATTAACAGTGTACCGATCTTTAAACCTTAACTTAAATCTCTCTTTAACGAAATAAGATTTGTGAATGTTTTCTTCACTATTTTTTTTTTTGAAATAAGATGTCCTCTTTTGTAAAGATTGACTTACTTGACGCCTGAACTAATCATTTAACGCTATATATTGAAAGTGATCTTACGGGATCTAGATCCAATGAAGGTTTCCTCATCTGTTCCAGAGCCTTGGTGCAGAGTTGAAAGTGCTTGGTGTTGGTGATGAGCATTTGGTATGCCGGTGGCGGGAATGGAAGTTCTGATTGAATGGGGACGTCCATTGCAGGCTTCTGATCCAGAACTACAGGATTAATGGCATCAAGTGGAATCTCATTGTCCAAATCGGGTGTTTTATTGCTTAAGTCAGCTGTGTCTTGATGTTCCAAACCAAGCTCCTGCAAAATATGATTAAAATAGCCATCACAATAAAAAATGGTTTTGAATATATTGCAAGCCATCTATACAAGACAGGATGACGGTTCATGCCTGACAAATCGCAAGTAATAGAACACAATTTGCTTGATACCCCCTTCGCCTCCTTCCGCTCACTCCTACGCCCAAGTAACAAAAATGAGTCGTAAATATGAAGAAAATGGATTGGGCGGCAGCAGCCTTTGCAGTCTTGTGTAATCAACTTTGGCTTATCAAAGGGTCGTTGTGTTAAATACATTCTAGACCCGCACTGGCTCGGCGTCCGTGCCCCACACCCACACGCAAATCACATTGTCATATATATTTTATAATACATATCAATAATGTATGTTGATCTCTGCTTGACCTTCAAAGAAAAACGAAGTACATCTCAATACATTAAAAATGAGTTTTCATTATGATTGACAGGTAAGGGTTTCTATTTTTGTCAACCCTTGATAATTTTCCTTACAAAATAGTTTGAACAAAAATTGCAAAAAGTTTCAACAAACTCGGTCAAAGGTTGACCTTTATGCATCAGTTTGAATCTAAAGACTTGTTATAATAAAAGACTTAATAAAGAATGATTGTTCTAGAAATACTGCATCTAAACTTTTTTCAAACAAAATACCCCTTAACGTACTGGGATTAATGAAATAGATCAAGTTTGTGTTTAAAAACATGCGAGGACTTAATTTGTCTCCTAAAAATTTCAGTAAATTTGAAGTAAATTTTCAGAAGAATTCTCCAGAAAAAGCAAACAAAGTTGGACATACCAAAACTGCGCCCAGTGATTTACTTTCCGTAAATGCTGCTATAACTACAACTAAAATGGCGGTGAGTATTAGTTTTGCCATCCTACACATAGCACTTAAATTTATTTATTTCTCCTCTAAAATTTCTCCTGCAACGGTGAAAGCTGAAATTCGGAATTGAAAGGTATACGGAAGAACAGCACCGTTCGGGTAGACTGTTGCAAAACCCTTTTGTTTCTGCATGCTTTGAAGAGATGTTTTTGTGTTTAATTAATGTATGCACTATTAGCTAACAAAGCAATGTGGAATGGCAGGGAGTTGTTGTTAAATTCCCCATTCTTTACAACCTAATTGTATAGACTATTGAATAACGACTATAACATTTTAAAAATGTCATAAACAATAAATACGAACGAAACGTTCAATCTAAAACTGAACAATATAAGTGATGCTAGCCTCACTACCATACAAGAATTAAAGAATAATCTTGGGAGCGTTGACATGCGTATTTTATTGCACGGGGCAAAAGATTTCGGCCCGAGTAGAAATGACCGACTTTAGGAGGGTCATACCCGAGTACACAATCCTTTAAACCGTGCATAAAATACGCATACAAAAACGACGCCAAAACATTATTCTGTTCTTCTTTAAACAAAAAAAATCTTATATCTTAAACAGTAAGATTGTACATAAAAAAAGTATAAAAAACGAGAAAAGTTTACATTTTTTTTCTTTGCTAAGAAATACACCTGTTGTAAAAATGGACTAAACCAAATACTGAAGGCTGTGCGTTACGGGAATTTGATGCACGGGTGAAGACAATGCGAATACTTCAAAGAAATTTTCATAGCAAACAATCATCTGGTCCTTTGTCATGATTGGAACTTAGTCACCCCCCCCTCTCCCCTCCCTCATTATTGAATATCCTATTTCCCCGTATAAACTGGTGGGTGTGTGGGTGAGTGGCGGTGGGTGGATAGATTTGTATTTCTTAAATACGAATTCAAACGATCATCATTCAAAAAAAAAAAAAAAGTTTGATCATGGCGTAGAAAGTTGGAAATTTTCGGATCATGCGTCGGAGCGTTTAGCGATATTTTTGCGATATGGCTTGGGCGTGGTGGCAGTGGTTAGCTGAGGGGTGATCCATCTGTAACCCTTGTTTACGAAACTGGTTGTAATGCCTAAATGGCTTGAAATGGCGGGAAATAAGTTCAAGGCATTGGCACCGCCAGTTACTACAGGGCACAAAACATCAATCGGCACTGCTAATGAATTTCTTGGGACCAACGGCAGGTTATCTAATGGGGACATTTTCAGAAGATAAAATCAGAAGGCAATTTTTCGTTAGGGCTAACAATGGGAGTAAATTCGGATAAAATCAGCAAAATTTGGGTCCCAAATGATTTTTCATCCCCCATTTTGTTTTTCTTTTTTTTTTAAATTAGGAAACAGCAAAATTTGATAAAATACTACTCTAAGGAATCAGACTTTACCTCTTAAAGATTATTACGCCCATACGGTACGCCTCTGGATGAATCTGAGAAACACTTAAAATTCTGAGGGCTTATAAAAAAAACGCACTGCCTTAAAACTGTTTTGATATTTTATGCCAAATAGAATGGCGAAAATGGCGCGAATCGAAAAAGATGCAAAAGTCTGAAACATGGATAAGAAAAAGAGCATAGTATTGTATCAGGAATAATACAACTGTTAGAAATCCGTGACGATTCCTATCAGCTGGTTTGGTTTGAAGGCACTGCAACTCTTTAGGATTGATTATTTACACCGCGAGGTCTGCAATGTTACTATCATCTGATCAATGGAATGGGCATTTTTCTATCATCTGATCAAGAGAGTGGGCATTTTCCTCACCACCTGATCAAGAAAGTGGGTATTTTCTTATTATCTGATCAAGAGAGTCGACATTTTTCTACCATTTGATCAAGAGAGTGGGCAGTCTTCTATCATCTGATCAAATAAAAGGCATTTCCATATCATCTGATCAAGAGAGTGGCAGACTACTATTATAGGATCAAGACAGTGAGTACTTTCTTGTCAAATGATCAAGAGAGTGGGCATTTCCATATCATCTGATCAAGAGAGTGGGCAGACTACTATCATAAGATCAAGAGAGTGGGTATTTTTCTATCACCTGATCAAGACAGTGGGCATTTCCATATTATCTGATCAAGAGAGTGGGCAGACTCCTATCATAAGATCAAGAGAGTGGGTATTTCTCTATCACCTGATCAAGATAGTGGGCATTTCCATATCATCTAATAAAGAGAGTGGGCAGACTCCTATCATATAATCAGGAAAGTGGGTATTTTCCTATCACCTGATTGAGAGAGTGGGCATTTCCATATCATCTAATCAAGAGAGTGGGCAGACTCTATCATAAGATCAAGAGAGTGGGTATTTTCCTATCACCTGATCAAGAGAGTGGGCATTTCCATATCATCTGATCAAGAAAGTGGGTAGATTCTTATCATAAGATCAAGAGAGTGGATATTTCTCTATCACCTAATCAAGAAAGTGTGCATTTTCCTCCCATCTTATCAAAAGAATGGGCATTTTGTTATCATCTGATAAAGAGAGTGGGAATTTTATTATTATCTGATTAAAAGGGTGGGTATTTTACTTTAAATATGATCATTTAGCATTTTCCAATCAAATGATCAAGAGAGGGTTCAATCTTGTTTTAATCTTATCAGAAAAGTGGGCACTTTCTTATCACCTGATCAAGAGAGTGGATATTCTTCTTTTAATCTGATAAAGATAATGGACATTTTTCTTTTACTAGATCAAGAGAGTGGGCATTTTCTTCTGAGCTCATAAAGACAGTGGGCATTTTCCTATCATCTGATCAAGAGATTGGGCATTTTCTTATCATCTGATCAAAAGAGTGGACATTTTCTCATCATCTGATCAAGAGAGTGGGCATTTCTTATCATCTGATTTAAAGAGTGTGCATTTTTCTTTTAATCTGATCAATGAATGCATTTTCTTATCATCTCATTAAGAGAGTGGTCATTTTTTTTTTCTTGGATTTAATCAAGAGAGTTGGCAGTTTCTAATCATATGATCAAGAAAGTGAAGTTACATTTTTCTTTTAATCTGATCAAGAGAGTGTCCATTTTCTTATCACCTGATCAAGAAAGTTAGCATTTTGTTTTCACCTGATCAAGAAAGTGGGCACTTTCTTATTATATGATCAAAAGAGTGGGCATTTTCCTATCATCCGATCAAGAGAGTGGCATTTCCTATCACCTGATCCAAAGAGTGGACATTTTCTTATCATCTAATCAAAAAAGTCGATATTTTCTTTTTATCTGTTCAAGAGATTAGGCATATTCTTTTCATCTGATCAAGAGAGTGGGCATTTCAATATCATCTGATCAAAAAAGTGGGTAGATTCTTATCATAAGATCAAGAGAGTGGGTATTTTCCTATCACCTAATCAAGAAAGTGTGCATTTTCCTCCCATCTTATCAAAAGAGTGGGCATTTTATTATCATCTGATAACGAGAGTGGGCATTTTATTATTATCTGATTAAAAGGGTGGGTATTTTACTTTAAATATGATCATTTAGCATTTTCCAATCAAATGATCAAGAGAGGGTTCAGTCTTGTTTAATCTTATCAGAAAAGTAGGCACTTTCTTATCACCTGATCAAGAGAGTGGATATTCTTCTTTTAATCTGATAAAGATAATGGACATTTTCTTTTTTACTAGATCAATAGAGTGGGCATTTTCTTCTGAGCTCATAAAGACAGTGGCATTTTCTATCATCTGATCAAGAGATTGGGCATTTTCTCATCATCTGATCAAAAAGTGGACATTTTCTCATCATCTGATCAAGAGAGTGGGCATTTCTTATCATCTGATTTAGAGAGTGGGCATTTTCTTTTAATCTGATCAATGAATGCATTTTCTTATCATCTCATTAAGAGAGTGGTCATTTTTTTTCTTGGATTTAATCAAGAGAGTTGGCAGTTTCTAATCATATGATCAAGAAAGTGAGTTACATTTTCTTTTAATCTGATCAAGAGAGTGTCCATTTTCTTATCACCTGATCAAGAAAGTTAGCATTTTGTTTTCACCTGATCAAGAAAGTGGGCACTTTCTTATTATATGATCAAAAGAGTGGGCATTTTCCTATCATCCGATCAAGAGAGTGGCATTTCCTATCACCTGATCAAAAGAGTGGACATTTTCTTATCATCTAATCAAAAAAGTCGATATTTTCTTTTTATCTGTTCAAGAGATTAGGCATATTCTTTTCATCTGATCAAGAGAGTGGGCATTTCAATATCATCTGATCAAAAAAGTGGGTAGATTCTTATCAGAAGATCAAGAGAGTGGGTATTTTCCTATCACCTAATCAAGAAAGTGTGCATTTTCCTCCCATCTTATCAAAAGAGTGGGCATTTTATTATCATCTGATAACGAGAGTGGGCATTTTATTATTATCTGATTAAAAGGGTGGGTATTTTACTTTAAATATGATCATTTAGCATTTTCCAATCAAATGATCAAGAGAGGGTTCAGTCTTGTTTTAATCTGATCAAAAGAGTGGGCACTTTCTTATCACCTGATCAAGAGAGTGGATATTCTTCTTTTAATCTGATAAAGATAATGGACATTTTTCTTTTACTAGATCAAGAGAGTGGGCATTTTCTTCTGAGCTCATAAAGACAGTGGGCATTTTCCTATCATCTGATCAAGAGATTGGGCATTTTCTTATCATCTGATCAAAAGAGTGGACATTTTCTCATCATCTGATCAAGAGAGTGGGCATTTCTTATCATCTGATTTAGAGAGTGGGCATTTTTCTTTTAATCTGATCAATGAATGCATTTTCTTATCATCTCATTAAGAGAGTGGTCATTTTTTTTTTCTTGGATTTAATCAAGAGAGTTGGCAGTTTCTAATCATCTGATCAAGAGAGTGAACATTTTTCTTTTAATCTGATCAAGAGAGTGCCCATTTTCTTATCACCTGATCAAGAAAGTTAGCATTTTGTTTTCACCTGATCAAGAAAGTGGTCACTTTCTTATTATATGATCAAAAGAGTGGGCATTTTCCTATCATCCGATGAAGAGAGCGGCATATCCTATCATCTGATCCAAAGAGTGGACATTTTCTTATCATCTAATCAAAAAAGTCGATATTTTCTTTTTATCTGTTCAAAAGAATAGGCATATTCTTTTCATCTGATCAAGAGAGTGGGCATTTCAATATCATCTGATCAAAAAAGTGGGTAGATTCTTATCATAAGATCAAAGAGAGTGGGTATTTTCCTATCACCTAATCAAGAAAGTGTGCATTTTCCTCCCATCTTATCAAAAGAGTGGGCATTTTATTATCATCTGATAACGAGAGTTGGCATTTTATTATTATCTGATTAAAAGGGTGGGTATTTTACTTTAAATATGATCATTTAGCATTTTCCAATCAAATGATCAAGAGAGGGTTCAGTCTTGTTTAATCTTATCAGAAAAGTGGGCACTTTCTTATCACCTGATCAAGAGAGTGGATATTCTTCTTTTAATCTGATAAAGATAATGGACATTTTTCTTTTACTAGATCAAGAGAGTGGGCATTTTCTTCTGAGCTCATAAAGACAGTGGGCATTTTCCTATCATCTGATCAAGAGATTGGGCATTTTCTTATCATCTGATCAAAAGAGTGGACATTTTCTCATCATCTGATCAAGAAAGTGGGCATTTCTTATCATCTGATTTAGAGAGTGGGCATTTTTCTTTTAATCTGATCAATGAATGCATTTTCTTATCATCTCATATAGAGAGTGGTCATTTTTTTTCTTTCTTGGATTTAATCAAGAGAGTTGGCAGTTTCTAATCATATGATCAAGAAAGTGAAGTTACATTTTTCTTTTAATCTGATCAAGAGAGTGTCCATTTTCTTATCACCTGATCAAGAAAGTTAGCATTTTGTTTTCACCTGATCAAGAAAGTGGTCACTTTCTTATTATATGATCAAAAGAGTGGGCATTTTCCTATCATCCGATCAAGAGAGTGGCATTTCCTATCACCTGATCAAAAGAGTGGACATTTTCTTATCATCTAATCAAAAAAGTCGATATTTTCTTTTTATCTGTTCAAAAGAATAGGCATATTCTTTTAATCTGATCAAGAGAGTGGGCATTTTCCTATTGATTGACCAAAAAAGTGGGATTTTTCGTATCGTCTGATGAGCCGTTTGTGTAGGCATTTTCTTATCATCTGATCAAAAGATTCGGCATTTTCTTTTTTTAATTGATCAAGAGAGTAGGCACTTTTGTATCATCTTATTAAGAAAGTGGACATTTTTCTTCATATGATCAAGAGAGTGGGTAGACTTCTTTTAATCTGATCTGAAAGTGGGAATTTTCTTATCATCTGATCAAGAGAGTGGGCATTTTTCTATTATATGATAAAGAGAGTGGACATTTTCCTATCATCTGATCAAGAGAGTGGCAATCTTCTTTTAATCTGATTAAAAGAATGGGCATTTTTCTATAGCCTGCTGAAGAAAGATGGAATTTTCTTATCATGTCCTATCAGCTAATCAAAGGAGTGGGCATTTACTGATCACCTGATCAAGAGAGTGGGCATTCTCCTATTATTCTGATAAAGAGGGTGGGGATTTCTTATCATCTGATCAAGAGGGCGGACATTTTCAAAAGAGTGGTCAATTTCATATCATCTAATCAAGAGGGTGGTAGTTTTCAAATCATCTGATCAATAGAGTGGACATTCTGCTTTAAATCTGATAAAAAGGAGTAGGCTTTTTTCTTTTACATTGAACAATAAAGTGGGCATTCTTCTTTTAATCTGGTTGTAAGATAATAAAAAGATAATATTATCATTATTAATAATAATAATAATAATAATATAATAATAATAATAATAATAATTATAATAATAATAATAATAATAATAATAATAATAATAATAATAATAATAATAATAATAATAATAATAATAATAATAATAATAATAATAATAATAATAATAATAATAATAATAATAATGCTAATAATAATGATAATAATAATGCTGCTGATGCTGCTGCTGCTGCTGCTGCTGCTGCTGCTGCTGCTGCTGCTGCTGCTGCTGCTGCTGCTGCTAATGATGATGATGATGATGATGATGATGATGATGATGATGATAATGATTAATGATGATGATGCTGCTGCTGCTGATGATGATGATGATGATGATGATGATGATGATGATGATGATGATGATGATGATGATGATGATGATGATGATGATGATGATGATGATGATGATGATGATGATGATGATGATGATGATGATGATGATGATGATGATGATGATGATGATGATGATGATGATGATGATGATGATGATGATGATGATGATGATGATGATGATGATGATGATGATGATGATGATGATGATGATGATGATGATGATGATGATGATGATGATGATGATGATGATGATGATGATGATGATGATGATGATGATGATGATGATGATGATGATGATGATGATGATGATGATGATGATGATGATGATGATGATGATGATGATGATGATGATGATGATGATGATGATGATGATGATGATGATGATGATGATGATGATGATGATGATGATGATGATGATGATGATGATGATGATGATGATGATGATGATGATGATGATGATGATGATGATGATGATGATGATGATGATGATGATGATGATGATGATGATGATGATGATGATGATGATGATGATGATGATGATGATGATGATGATGATGATGATGATGATGATGATGATGATGATGATGATGATGATGATGATGATGATGATGATGATGATGATGATGATGATGATGATGATGATGATGATGATGATGATGATGATGATGATGATGATGATGATGATGATGATGATGATGATGATGATGATGATGATGATGATGATGATGATGATGATGATGATGATGATGATGATGATGATGATGATGATGATGATGATGATGATGATGATGATGATGATGATGATGATGATGATGATGATGATGATGATGATGATGATGATGATGATGATGATGATGATGATGATGATGATGATGATGATGATGATGATGATGATGATGATGATGATGATGATGATGATGATGATGATGATGATGATGATGATGATGATGATGATGATGATGATGATGATGATGATGATGATGATGATGATGATGATGATGATGATGATGATGATGATGATGATGATGATGATGATGATGATGATGATGATGATGATGATGATGATGATGATGATGATGATGATGATGATGATGATGATGATGATGATGATGATGATGATGATGATGATGATGATGATGATGATGATGATGATGATGATGATGATGATGATGATGATGATGATGATGATGATGATGATGATGATGATGATGATGATGATGATGATGATGATGATGATGATGATGATGATGATGATGATGATGATGATGATGATGATGATGATGATGATGATGATGATGATGATGATGATGATGATGATGATGATAATAATAATAAGAATGATAAGAATAGACACGACCCTGAATATTTTTAGCTTTTTGTGTTTATTAAGCTCTAGTTGCATCGAGTTGCCGCTCAATTTTGGGTAATTTTTTCTCAAATTCGGAAAGTTTTCTTCAATGTCAAAAAAAAACTTTCGGGAAATCTTTCAAAATATTACCAACATTTCTATCAATTTTCATCAAAGAATTTTCAATAAGTTATCTACTTTACCAAGGAAACATGCAACAAGGATGGTGAAATCCTCTTAGGGCAGTATCCCCGCTATCTCCACTTCCTACCCCTCTGAAATGCACCGCTTGCAGAAACTTTCTGTCGGGATATTCATAGATTTTTGTCGGGTAAAAAATGTAAACACCTAAGTGGCAGGGGAATAGCCCCATATTCTTTCCCCTAATTCCCATTGAAATATATTTAATATGATGATTCCTATATAGGTAGGAAACATATTGTTTTAAATCCCAGGACCAATACCTCATGATACTAAATACACATTTGAACTTGGTTCAATATACCGACAAAGTTATTTATCCTCATTAAATT
Source organism: Chiridota heheva (assembly GCA_020152595.1). Classification (NCBI taxonomy): domain Eukaryota; kingdom Metazoa; phylum Echinodermata; class Holothuroidea; order Apodida; family Chiridotidae; genus Chiridota; species Chiridota heheva. The sequence continues at coordinate 437,121 of JAIGNY010001371.1, forward strand.
CGAAATATTTACCACTTTTTAGTTCAGTGATGCTCGTCGGTCATAAAATTGTGCAGTGCTACATTCGACATTGCAATTAACCTGAAGGGGACGGGCAGAGGCGTAGAAAGCGAAGTGAGAGTTAAACGGCGTAAAACCTTCCGCTGAGAGGATTTAATCCCCAAGTTGTGAGGTACAATTTGGAAATTAATTGAAAAGAAAAAAAAAAAAATGTAAAAATGAAGGAAATGTGCTAAATCTTCCCAAAAATTGAAGAAAATTCTCCGAAAATGATAAATATTTTCCAAAAAGAAAAACTTTTCCCAAAGATTGAATGAGATTTCCCGAAAATTCAACAAAATATCCCGATTGTTTAATGAAAACTTGATTTACCAGTGCGATACCATTTGTAGGTGCAAAAATTTGTTCCCTAAGAGGTGAACCTTCCTACGCTCCTGGGGTACTCACAAATTTATATGTTAATTTTGTGGGTGAAGAGATGATTGTTGCCCCGTAGCTAAGCCACTGCATGCACCCCTAAGTCGTCGGACCTTAGTGATGCCCCACAATTTCAAGATCAGCGTCTTTTCAGGTCCTCCATTTTCCGCTCTCGCAATTAACCTTTCTGGGTTTAATGATTGGCAGCTTGTTTTAACCAATCACCGCACTAATTTGCCTAGCAACAAAATCTGCAGGGGTGGGGGGAGCATCCTACGCGGTACTTGTACAGTACAGCTAGCTAGCGGCGCGCGCTTATGTAGTCAATGCAACTTACTGTACAAAACATATTTCTGTACGCACAGACTCAGTGACGGCAAAATGGTGCACAAAAATTGCGCTTACGGGCCCGCTGCGGGCTTTGTAAATCTGATTGATGTTACCTACAGTAAAACAGATAGCAAACTGAATATCGTTTATCCCATTTGTTAAAAATCTTGAAGATCCGGAGAAGTGCCATAGATAAATCAAAGCTTGCGGCAGGCCTCTAAATATCAAAGCATCGGTAATGCACGATTGCGGATTTGAGGTTTGTTTGTCCCATATAGTTACCGCGTTGCTGTGGTGTGCGTGGACTATTTGGAAACCTGGAAAGGTTTAAAATACCAAGAAAACACGTTGAGTAGTGTCACAATATGACGTCTAATCTGCGCCCTTAATATGCATTTTCAGCTGGGAGTTAAATAACTAAGTTAGGAATTTGTTGTTATTAATGCATAATACCCAGGGCAGCCGAGAAAATCGCGGGGACCGGGAGACAAACTAAAAATCCAGGCCCCCATATCGAAAAATTCTGAACAGCAAAAAAAAAAAAAAAAAGGTCACCTATTTCTGTTCCAATTTTAGACCGTTTTTGCGATTGACAAGTATGGGTTTTCGCCAATTATGGGACCCCCTGTTTGAATGCAAATTCTTTTCCTAATTTTACATATGCCCTTATAATCCGGGCTCCCCACCATCCGGGCACGGAAGAAATTTCCCTATTAGCCCTTTTGGCGGCACTGAAAATACCTTTAAAAGAGGGCAATCACTCTACCCTATATTGCTGCAACCACATGCCGTTGCTCTGTCAGACAGCAAAACTTACCAAAGTTTGTCTATGTGATAGTTAGTATAGCACATGCACGTGCATTCTGACGTAAATGAATTCCTTTACCCAAAGGGCGACGACGTATGTAATGACGTCACTGGTATACAAACATAGCATGTGCAAATTTTATGACATGAATATTATATTTTCTCTAGATGTAGCATGCACGGTAGATGACCCTCCCCATTTGGATGGACACCGAGCTTAGTCGGGCAGAAATGCAGATTATCAAATGTACTTGCATCTGGTATCAAAGTATATCTCAGGCATGCAAATGTATTTTGCAGAAAATTATTTAGAATTTTGAAAGAATTTCCAAATACCCAAACTACCAAATTGTAACATAAATATAAAATTGTGTTGTTATAAAATATACTTGGGGTTATTATTATTTTTTATTTTTTTTCGTGAGATAAAGTCAGTGTACAAGCTTCGAGGGTGCACGAACTTCGGGCACTTACTCTTCGACTATTCCAAATTTGAAGGTTAAAGTGTAAAATGTCAAGACAACTGACCTGAAATATATCACAATTACGGTCCCCGTCATTATCATGAAAATACCTCTAACAAATAGAACCTTCCATTGCATTTAGAGTGCCTTCAGCGCAGCGTAAAATTCATATAGAATGTTAAGCAGTCTTGAAAGATTGGCCTATTACTGGCCAAATTATCCAACTATTTTGAAACCCAATTGGGCCTGAAATCTTTTTAGCTACCGGGTAAACGGTATTTGGTCGACTTATGACTGATTGATGATCGGATTTATGAACTTCTAATGATTTTATTTATAATATGATATTTTGCTAAGCATGCATATGTACCGTAGTTTTTCGCAATTTATGACAAATACCAGGCCCGTCTTACACTCCGCACCGCTCCTTGGCCGTGTTTACCAGCAACTTTGATGCAGATCAAACAGATATTCATAGAAGTTATACATTTTGCGTGGGAAGACGGGTATTCGACTAAATGAGGGCTCGGAATTAAAAAAATGTAATCTTCCCTTCTACGTAATGCTGATTTTACTCTTTCTGCATTGTAAAACTGTAGTTTTTGCATTTTGTACGTCCGAATTGGCCGATTTTCAAAGCAAGCAGACCTCAGAGAGACCAGGCAACTGTGATTTCAAGCTTTCTTACCCGTCTTCGAAGTTCAACTAAACTGCTAAATAGTTTCCACACAATTCTTTGGTTCAACACCCATCAAAGACAGACACACCAGAACAACAATTGTTGGAATTTACTTATAACACCAAAAAGTAAATAGCGTGTATAGGTGACATTTGCAGTGTATGACTACCTGACTACGCTTTTTCTTTTCACACCTGATTTTGTTTTTAATAAAATGGTTATTGGTTCCCATCGAAGAAGTCTGGTAGTGACAACGAATGAAAAATGACAAGTGTGAGATTGAATTTTCGAAAAGCCACGAGTGCGTATATTTTATATTGTCAAAACAAAATTAATTGAAGCAGAAATCCATGATTGAATTATCATCCAATTGTTACGTTGCATAATTTAAATTGGCCTTCACCCGATGCTTAGGGTCATAGAACGACACAATGTAGTACACATATTTCAGCAAGATAATAGGCCTACATACTCACAAACAATATATAAGTACAGAGCATGATCAGATGATGGGCCTAAATTCTGTATATGGCAGTGCTCACTTTTTTTTTTCATGACAATCATCTGAACATAAGGCCTATTGGAAGATTAAATTATTAGCCCGTGATCATGCAAGTTCCTCTTACATTGCAGAGGACTGAAATAGGCGGAGCATTCAGAATGTGAGGGTCAGGTAACATGTGATAACAAATATTTGGGGCTAATGCAGTAATGAGGTCTGGTTACTCTGGTAACGTGATGACGCATGTTCACCTAAAATGATTGGCAGATTGGAAGGACTAATGATGTCGGGTATCGTGATTTTTGAAAATAAAAAAATAAAAAAGTTAAGTTAAATTCCAAAAAAATGGAAGAAAATTGCCGAAAATTGCCGAAAATTTCTGGAAATGAAGAAAATTACCCGAAAATTGGAGTAAGTAAGCAGAAAAATTAGCTAATAACTACCGGAAAACCGAAGAAAATTGCCAGAAAATCGTAGAAATTACCCGAAAATTGAAAAAAATTCATTCAAATGAATGATTTTTCCCGAAAATTGAAGAAAACCTCCCCAAAATGAAGAACATTTTACGTACATTGAAGCTAAGCCTTATTTCACGAAAGTGAAAGAAATTTCCAAGAAATTGAAGACAACTTCTCAAAAATGAAGGAATTTTCCCGAAAGTGAAAGAGTTTTTCGAAAATTGAAGAAAACTTCTCCAAAATGAAAGAAATTTCACAAACATTGAAGAAACTTCCCCAAAATTTAAAGAAATTTTCAAAAATGAAGAAAATTTCCTGAAGATGAAAGAAATTTCCCGAAAATTGAAAAAAACTTTCTAAAATTGAAAGGAAATTTCACGAACATTGAAGCTAATTTCACGAAAAACCAAAAAATGATGCCATGAAATTTTGAAATAATAAATTGGTAGTTGAACCCCAATAAAATTACTTAGGAATGGGAGGGGGTGGGGGGAGGGAGGAGTTAGAATAAGATCAGGAGAGATCAATTATTTACCAATTTCCTGACTTTGCATTTCCGTCTTTTATATCTGTCGTTTCAAACGTGCGTCCCCCTTCTCCCCCTTTCTTGAAATACTGGCTTGAAGATTTTGGCTTGGGGCACAAAACTGATGTGCCAAACGTGGCACTGCGTAATACTGCGAGCCCGCTTACGGGCCTCTGGCGAGGTCTGTATGGGGAAAAACCTTGGTTGGGTCTAGGGGGCGGAGCCCCCAGAAACTCCAAAGATTTCTTATTTTTATTCACCAAAATGGCTGAAAATGAACACAAAGTTTTAAAATTTAAGTGATGTAAAAAGGATATTTCAAATTCGACGGTTAAAATCTACTCAGATAACTGGATCATTTGGGTTACTATTTCTAAACAGGCATAGGGCAGTAGGAGAAATTTCTCCAGAAATTGAAAAAAATATAGGGTAAAATTGTGGGGTCCATGGACGAAGCCCTGGTCTAAAGATTTCTCGTTTTTGATGCCCCGGGCCCCAAAGGGCTGAAAAGCAACGTAAAGTTCCTCAATATAAATCGTGGCGCCTGGGCCAAAGCAAAAGTAGGGATCCAGGAGAATAAATCACGGTTAAGGGCCCCTTGGAAGAGTTCCAGGGGGCGAAGCCCGGAAGCTCTAACGATTGATTGTTTTTGGTGCACCAAAAGATCTGAAAATCAACACAAAGTAAACAATATTGGAAAAGTTAAATGAAGATAAGAAGACAATTGTAAATTCTTATGTTTAAATCTACTCAGGTGAGCACTATATAGGGTTACCATTTGTAAAGAGGCAAAGGAGAAATTTCTCTTGAAAATTGAGAAAATTCGGGCAAATTATTATTTTTTCCTCAAAGTGACTTAAAATAAATACAAACACCTAAAATGTAATTGATGAAAAGAAGAAAAAGTAAAATTATAATGTTAAAATCTACTCGGATCAGCATTTTGGGTTACCATTTCTAAACACTGTCAGGCAGAGGAGAAATTTCCCCTAAAAGTTCGGCCACAATTGTCAGATTGTTGGGTTCATGGATGCAGCTCTGATGGTTCCAAGGGGCGAAGCCCCTGAAAGATTTCTAGTGTTTTAATGCTCAAAATTATGTATAATCATCAGGGCTCTTGACTTTAACGTGTGTGTGCGGGAATCTTTCATATATATACAGATACACGTCCCATGCAGTTGCCCAACACGATCCCAATTAGCATCATGCTGAGACTGCGGCTGGAGATAATTCAGATATCTAAACGACTCGGGTATGATTGACATGATTGAGATTTATATCTCTAATTCAAACAGAACATATAGACATCCATCATTTTAAATCTCTGCCCGACTAAGTGTCCAAGTATGATGCTGTCAGCATGATGCTGTGTCTGGAGGACATGATTCTGATATAACGATATGGGCATGATTGTATCGCCGATTTAAAGGCCATCTATCTGTCTATCGTGATTAAAATGTGACGGCGTACTTTTAATTACAAAACGGGTCTGATTGGCCAATCACTATAAGTGAACGTTGTTATTGGGTTTCGAGCAATCAAAACACACGACTTAAAATATATTTACCTGCACGTTACAGACGATAACTGACCTTTAAAACAGCACAACCGACATTTTTCATATCTGCCCGACTTAGTGCCCAAGTTGACAGCATCATGTGCCGAGTTGGCGGTCGGGAGGATATGATTCGGATATCTAGCTGAGTCGGACATGACTGAGATGCTCTGCAAGTGCACCCGACATTCTTCATTTCTGCCCGACTAAGATCGGTATACGGCCAACGGAGGGAAATGGAAGGAAGGGAGAGAGGGGAGGGGGGGGGGGGGGTGGAGGGAGCTAGTACCGCCATGAAGGTAACAAAAAACTATAATGTTGTCCAAAACATTTTCAAAGGTAGTTTTTCTTTTTACGGAGAAACACAAAAATTGTTTCAATGAAAAATAGCCCAGTATACGTAGCCATTTTTTTCCCTACGAAATAGTCAAATTTGAATTGCCCGACGAAAAAGTATTTTTTAGTGGGTGTAACCTCTCCATTTTCCCCTTAAATTATGTCCCTGCCTCGGACTTGAAACGAAACACACCACCGCACTAGTAAGTACATTTAACATCTTATACTGCGTTAAGGAAATATTACCAAAAGAGGGTTTCCTCATTTCCAATGCCGTGTCTATGCCGCTACAATGCTGCTTGCATGTATTTGAATTAAGTTCAGTTTAAAACATTCAAGGCCAAAAATACTTTAATGGGCTTGAATGAAAGCCACCCTTTAAAAAATTCTTAAGCGTGACTGCAGATTACAAAGGGGTTTTATATATCGTGTCTAATGCACATAACTCAGCTAGCTTGGCGTCCACCGACCAACAGTAGTCAACCAACCTACCTTCAAAGGGCAGTATGATCTGATGATGTTACGGCAGAGTGTTTATATACGCATTTAGTCAGTTTGTGCACTGGCTGACTGGACAAAGGGACACGGGTGGAATAGTCCAACTTTAGGAGGTTCATTCGCGAGTGCAAAGTCCTTTAAACAGTGCAATAAATGCGTATATAAACAATTTGTCTACCAACTGTGGTGTAGCGGTTATCATACATGTCTACAGACCACGAGGCCCTGGGTTCAAGCCTGCGTTGGGTAGACACGCCAGTGCACCACAACTGGGTTATCAAAGGCTGTGGACATTGACTTGGTTGTCGATGTTATGTCTGTCCGTCCGTCGTACCTGTGTTCTCGTCCGGGTCGTATTAAGCGTTTCGTGATAGCATTGTTACTATCATAACCGAATACGCAGGTGACGACCCCGTCAATGTAATTGTGTGTTCACTCGTCGTCGTCGTCGTCGTATATAAACACGATGCTAAAACAATCTTTATTATAAAAAGTTCCGTGTTAAAATGTTTAAAACGCATGAAAACCTCTAAAATGACTGAAAAACGCGAACGGTTTACATGTACTTTTCCGCTTTATTAAAACATTCATCTGTTCTAAAAATGGAATAAACCAAATAATCAAGGTCGTACATTACTGGAATATAATGCACGGGTCATGCATTCATGACAATCATGCGAATATTCCATAGAAATTCTATAAACTGATATAATTTTTTCTAGAGAGCAGAAGTGTGTTTGTAAATATTTTTCTTTTGAATATGAGCCTCCTTTACTTAAAAAGCTTTACTCAATTTGTATTAGATTAAGATACCATCAAAGTGCATTTTGTGTCCTATTCGGCTGCCTTGAATGTATACATCTATTTTTCCACAGTGTTCATTTTGTATGAATTATTCCCCTAACTCGTCCTGTATAAGTATGGGGATTTCTTGGAGGGTAACTCTTCCACCAGCCATTGGTACACACGCTACCGGGATGCAGAGGAAGTGGATGTCTTTTCCCGGGCTGCTAGATATTTGAGTTGGAGGGGCATAACATGGCAGAAGAATAGGGGGGGGGGGAGGGGGAATTACAACATTTAATATTAGCTGTGACTCTCCTTAAATTCTGTTCCAGCAAGTCCAAACCACAAACCTAAATACTCTTAATGATATAACCAATTATCTTCCCTGAAATAAACTTTATTGTACTATGCAAGCAAGTGAAGGCTTACAGTGGCTTGGGTAGTGGGTGTAATTTGAGTAACATGTGTCTGGAAACTTTTCAGCAAGCTCAACATGAGCTTAATTGCTCGTGGTTTGAAAATAAAGTAAAAGATCGGGAAATGCCTGGCTCGGTCTCGTTTTTTGGACATCAGATATGCACGTATATTCTTGTTAAAGGAAAAGACCAGCTAATGCCTAATAAGAACAACTTTTTTATGTATACATGTAATTCAATACAGAACAAACAATAAATAGCACATTTTTGGGGCAAAAAGACCCTTTGCCCATGTGTGGCACTATTTCATTGAAGATGTTTTTTTAATTGATAAACGTTTAATTTTGCTTTGCCCGCCTACCGTGCCTTCGGCAATCGATCGCCTACAGTGGTACTTTTGAATAGGCCACAGCACTGGCACTTGAAGGGACAAACATGGTTGGAGGCAAAAAGTACCTCATGTTTCAAATCTTTGCAATGATTAGCCTTTGGAAGAAAAAAAGGGGGGGGGGGAGGATTCCACCCTTTGTTTCTATGGCGAACCACTCATGGTTTTATCCTTTTGTTTATGCAGTTATGTACATTTTCAGAATTGGTAGTATGGCAGCTCCTTAAGTTTATCATTGCTGCAGCAGCATGGGTTCATTCATATACGTAAGAAATATGTATTGCATGTTACCTTAAAATTTTCTTTAAAAGAATGTAAGACGTGTCGATTGTACAAACATGACCTTTTACAAATTTCATTCATAGCCAGACATTTGTTTTGTAATCCCTGGGAAAAAACCATTCTTTTAGACTTTATTTTTACGTCTAACATTTTCGTCACCCTTGAAAGGTCACGCCAGTGAGTAAAACAAACACAGCCATAACTGGGTGAGAAGACGCCTGCATGATTAACGCTAACAGTACAATATGAAAAAAAGTCAGTCATCTGTGGAGGGTGTGTATACACCTGCCTTTATACTACATAAGAAAAGGCTTTCTATACATCTGGCGCAGTATCATGAATTATAAGGTAACGGAAAGTTGTTTAAGGTAAACCCAGGTGCGCAAGAAGTACAAAAAGGTGGGAGGGGAGGGGGATCAACGAGGCGACCCAACCCTACACCGTACGGGGAGAAGAAGTGCCCTCCGTTGCACGAGAACAAGAAAGGCCGTTAATGTTATTTACGCCCCTAAGCATACCGGTTATGTATGTATGTATGCATGTATGTATGTATGTATGTATGTATGTATGTAAATATGTATGTATGTATGTATGTATGTATGTATGTATGTATGTATTATGTATGTATGTATGTATGTATGTATGTATGTATGTGTGTATGTATGTATGTATGTATGTATGTATGTATGTAAATATGTATGTATGTATGTATGTATGTATGTATGTATGTATGTATGTATGTATGTATGTATGTATGTATGTATGTATGTATGTATGTATGTATGTATGTATGTATGTATGTATGTATGTATGTATGTATGTATGTATGTATGTTGTACATATGTACGCATGTACATGTACGTACGTACGTATGTTTGTATGTATGTATGTATGTTACAATATTATTCCACAAAGGAGATATTCAAGTTTAAAATTCTTATTTTCGGTGTAGAATTGACTACCATGTAATCAAGGTTGACGCCTTCATCCTCACTTTCTTAACAATTTATCATGTATTTGAAAAAAATGGATTTAACTTTTTCACTATTGAAATTATTTTTCTTCAAACTCTCTTTAGACTGTCAGTTGCTAATTAAAATCATAATTACCGTTATACCAGTATATGGGATTTTGTTTTATTACTTTGCTGACATATCCAATAGTCTAAAGCCTTAAAATTCCACAACACAATTACGGATTACATAAAGACTTTGAGGAATCTGATGATGTGACATACCAACTAGTCTGATTTCAGTCGTTTCAACACAAATGATACAGAACTTGAAAGTTAATTTTATATTTCCTTAACGAAATAAGACTTTTGAATTCGCTTGACCACTGCATGACCTAACCCTTTCAATATCCACTGCTTAAGATTGATTCATTTATTAGTTTATAGATATGAATAGCGGAACGCGTAGCCCTGAAAAGAGGTTCAATTTTGGTACAATAGATATCGAACAATTACTGATATATGCTTAATTGGTGATGAATGAATGGGCAGACATGTCCTTATGTAAATCTTAACTTCCCATTGAGTTTCAGCCAGTAAGAATGATGCGAAATGCAATTCCTTATTGGATAGGGACTATGGTTAAAGACTCGAACACGTGTGCTTAGAATTTGCTAAATGGTGCCAATTTGCATTATAAAACTTAGGTCTGAAAGTGATTAAGTCAATACATAAAAAGTAAGAACTATAATATGCATAACTGCATGACATGGATTAAAATTTTAAAGCTTAAAAGTGACCATTCTTGTAGATTTTATTGATTTTATTTTCAACTTTAATGGGTTTTAATAGATTTTTAATACCCTTACTTAATCTATATGTTCATTTACCTTTATTATTACTAACATCCCATTGCTAGTAGGAATATTCCTATGTATTTTCGTTACCTTTTAAATGAAAAAGACAATTTTAGAAACAATTTAGTACAAAAATCATGTTGATATGTTATTCCTACCAGGAAATATTCAAGGTTTTTAAGGTTCACAACAAATGCTAATAAATGAATAGGAAACGGTTCGGTATGACATCACAGCAACATATTCTCCCACAAAGTGTATGTATTTTATTTAAATCTATCATGCTTTTTTATTAGTAAAACCTGCTAGAAAATAAATTGGTAAAATTTAGGTATTCATATACATTGCCAAATATACCCTACTTCAATAACTTTTGGAAAATTGTTCTAATCATACAGAAATGACCAATTAACGTTAAAAAAAAACCCATAAACATTTGAAATGGAATTGTCCTATGACATCATCAAACACGAATTCATCATACTGTACAAAAACTTTTAAATGCAATTGGAAAATCTTTACAAATCCATATCTCCTGAGCGGAATATGATATCAACCTGAATTTTGTACCAAATTGACTCTAAAGGTATGCTCTTTCAAATGAAATTTTACAAAATACATGGAAATATTCCTTTATTAAAAGAATATTTCGGTAAGTTTGTATTTTCATTTGTATGATAGACAGATAGAGGATAATTGAATGAACAAAGATTAAAAAAGATCGACTTTTTTTACAAACAAGGCTTTGCTTCATAGTCGTCTTTGTAAACATGAAAATGGAAATTCTCTGGAATATTCCTTTAACCTACTGGAGCTACGCACTTAAACATTTTGTAACGACTTTCTTCATGTTACAAGCATGGTACTACCAGGTACAACAGATTCATTCTGTCAGTCTTTCACTCATTGGGCGTGTTTCGTGGGCGATTTTCACAATAGCCTAAATGTCCTCAACAGCCTAAATGTCACATCCCCGACACAAAAGATCATATTTTGTTCATTTATTAAATAAGTTCAATCTGTTTACGTAGCCTAAATTGAATATTACCTCATTTGATGATAACTAGCACTGCTATAAAATTATGTTTGTGAAACGATACCAAATTTCACAGACCGTGGAGTTTTAATTGTATTTTATATTCTTTGAGTAAACAGTTTACAGATACGTAGTAGAAAACTCTTGATACCGTTTTTACAACAAAAGTTTTCATTGTTATAATATTTAAAACAGTCAAAGTTACTATGAAGTGACTTTGCAGGCGCGGATTCGAAAAGGGGGAGGGGGGTGGAGGGGAGGGGGGGGGGGGCATCAGTTGTGACTAACTTTTGTTCTGTTGTGCATGAGGTTTGACACTCCTTGCGTAAAACTTGCAAAGACATTATTCTTTTTCAAACTCTAGCTTTAGACTCAGTGGCGTTACTAGGGGAGGGGCAGCCGCCCTGGCCCGGGCCCTAAGGGGCCTCGTAAAAACGGCCCGTAAAGGGCCCACTTTTCAGTGTGGGGTCGCTATACCATAGGGCCCACAGGACCCACTCGCCCCAACCCGTAGGGACCTAGCTACACCACGTGTAGACTTATGTAGATATCAACCAAAATTTCAATTATAGAATGAAAACTTATAGCAAAAAGAGACAAAGTGCGAAGGGTGTACATAGGGGCCTTTGTTTTTCAGCTTAAAATTTGTGAAAACTCTTTAACATAGGGCCTTTCTATAGTGTGAGCCACCCCAAATTTCATTAGTGGGGCATCTTTGAAATGGGCCATGGAGGGCGACATAAACTGATTAAACATATTTTTAATTTTATCTAATATCCAAATATATTTTAGTCCCTTATCTCTTTTTATTGACAGATTAAAGGAAGTAACACACAAGCATCAAGCAAAATAACACAAGTTTCACTCATGGAGCGCCTTTAATCTCGGTTCTTCCCTCGCTAAAGACTGAATGTAAATTTGTTCCATCTGGTCTAAATTATACTGATATACGGAGTTACATTTATTCTAAGCAAGAAAATGATTGTCTCCTGAATAATAATCTAAGGACCCTTTATTTGCTTTTCACATTTATTTTAGATAATAAAATATTATGAAACATATTCCGATTCATGATCAATATAATTGGCTAATCATGATCGATAAGCCTGCATCCTTCCGATTTCAAGATTCATGATCTATAAAATTTCATATTTTTGAAGATTTTGGTATAAATATGTTCTATATGACTGAATTTTGGACCAAAATATATTGAATATCTGAAGCTGTAAATTAAAGAAATGAAGGGGGAATGTGTCACCACTAATTTTCGGACCGATACAAATTTCGAAATTTTCCGGTGGGGGAGGGGGAAAGGGAGGGTGCGAGGATTGACCCTATAAAACTATACTGCTGTGCCACATGCTATAAACAGTCAAAATATGATTGTTGCAATGTGCCCCACATACATCCTGCGCCCCCAGATTCAAACATTTTCCGCCGCCTCTGAGGGTAGCCTACATGATTTGTGGTCTGAAGGCAAGAAAGGAGGAGGGGGGGGGGGGGGTTGTAGTCCCGTGGATTCGCACCTGCTTTGCATTCGTTCACATATACTCTTCAATCATAGGTGTAGCTAAGAGGTAAAAATGATCGAAATAATACCCAAATAGCAATAAAAGGTAGAGACTATATTCTAAAAGGTTCAGATTTTGTAACAACGGCTTTTATCTCTTTAGTTAATTATAGCCTCCAAACACTAAAATAGATTGCTACTAGAATCAGCAAGTTTTCTCTCTGAATGCGAAACCTATATGAACCCCTATACCGGAGGGGAATGGTGGGATGTAGATACGTACTCCCCCCCTCCACCTCCACCTCCCTCTTTTACAGAAATAGCACAATATACTAAGATTCGGTGTGCACCCACTTATTGTATGCTGACGACACCTGCACGGACCCTATTGGCTACTAATAAATACTGTTCTAATTTCACGTATCCCCTCTCGCGAAGTCGGTGCAATAAAAAATTAAAAAAATCACTGGTTACCACAATCACCGATATGTAACTGGTGCGAGGCCCAAACGAACATTGCCATTTTTGTACCTTCAAAATTGGAACAATGCTCATGTCTGCATTTAGGAATCCTGGTCACCCATGGCAGTGTCTCAGAATTTTGTTAACTGTGCGACCAAAATTCTTCAGTGGACGACTATAATGGTCCCCACTTGTAATGTTAAATAAGTGTTTTGACCAAACTTCAATGACGTGCAGACGTGTACGTACACTGTCTAATTTTAAAGATTTTTCGCGTAAATCTACGTTTTGCGTACTTGAAGACAGGCCATTTCGCGCAGGTGTGAAAATCATGCACCGTGACTCTTCTGTTGAAGTCATCATATTTAACAAGAATTTACAGCAAAACGTAGAAAAAGATTACATTTTGTGTAAGTTGGGAAAAAAGGGTCATGGCATTTAAAACGTAGTATTTTGCACCGTCATAATCGGTTCCAAAGTCTGATTGTTTGCGCCAAAGAACTTGAAGACAGGTCATTTCGCGCAGGTGTGAAAATCATGCACCGTGACTCTTCTGTTGAAGTCATCATATTTAACAAGAATTTACAGCAAAACGTAGAAAAAGATTACATTTTTTGGGAAAAAGGGTCATGGCATTTAAAACGTAGTATTTTGCACCGTCATAATCGGTTCCAAAGTCTGATTGTTTGCGCCAAAGAACTTGAAGACAGGTCATTTCGCGCAGGTGTGAAAATCATGCACCGTGACTCTTCTGTTGAAGTCATCATATTTAACAAGAATTCATTTGATGATTTCGATCAGACAGTCAGAGGGAATTAGCTGCTGAAGATATCAAGATGGCGCGTATTATCCTTGCTACACTGATGCTTTGTGTCCTTGCGTTGTGTCTGACCGAGGGAAAAGCAAAAGCTGTGGAGAAACGATCTGTTAACACGGTAGAAAAAATATCTATTGCATTTATCTCATAATTAAGAACAGTAGCCAGGGTGAAGGGGAGCAAGGGGTAAATGCTTCCTACCCGAAATTTTAAAAAGAAGATAAGAAAATTAATTTCAAATTTGTCTGGAAGTTGACGCAAAAATGTGTGGAGTTATACATTTTAAGCTTGCGTATCGGAAAATTTCAGATAAAGGTGAACCTTTTTGAAATGTCATAAAATGGTGAACTTTTATGCAACTTTTACGATTTGTTTTGCTATTTTGACGGTGTTTGATAAATTCTACACTCTATAAAAGGAATGGTCAAATTTTGACCAAAATATGGTCAAATTTGCAACTTTGGTCAAAATTGAACAACAAATTTGACCACAATATGGTCAAATTTATCCAAAATTACCATATTATGGTCAAATCTGACCACGCTATTGTCGTTCAAATATGACCAAAGTTGCTTCGGCAGTTCGGTGCAGAGTTGACCATGTTATGGTCAAATTTGACCATTTTATTTTTAGAGTGTAAAGCAATTAAGCTAATGTTGCCTTTACACGGCCATATATCTTTGATGACAAAACAAAATCAAAATTTGATTTCATCCTAAATTCTGACAGAGGGAAATGTAAAAGCAGTCGAGAAACGATCGGTTATAGCAAGGTAGAATACAAACCCCTCTTACATTCACCTCGTAAATAAGATCCTCCTAACAGTAGTCAGAGTAAAGGGGAGCAGGGACATTTGCTCCTCTTCCCGAAAATTTTCAAAAAAGTTCAAAACAATGTTGGTCTTAAAGTTGACTCAAAAAAGGGTAAAACTTTGCTTTACATTTTGTCTTTTATTTATGTGTGGGATATCTGTGCTGTATTTCTTTTCTTAAAATAATCTTCTTATTCTAGTGAAGTCCACATACGATGTTTTTCTTTATTATAGAATACTTTAAAAAATATCTTGGAATGTAATAAAGTAATTGGAAAAGATATGCATGACAAGAAAAACTATTCTTTGAACTACAAAAACAATGGCATCTATCTGATAGTCTAATAGTTATCGGACCTGCAAAAACTACTGTTTCATTATCCAAAATTCTTGCCTGTTCTTTAGGTTTTCGAGAGATGAAATATTAATTGAAAGATAGATTTAGATTTATACTTTAATAGCTAACATATTTGTATAAGTCAATGATCATA
>JAIGNY010001371.1:460000-500000 GCA_020152595.1 Chiridota heheva
CCATCTGATGTCAACTCTCCAGCAGTGCTGGTACTCATTTTACAGCTGAGTAAACTTGAGAAAGCAAAGTGTCTTCAGTGCTCAAATACACAATGCAATGCTCGAATCGAATCTAAGTCGGTACCTTTTGCATATGAGCTTGGCTTCTTAACCACTGAGCAACTGCACCTCTCTAAACAACTGATCCTTTTAATACAAAATACCACTTAGATACAATCCCTGGTCCCACTGGTTGACAGGAAAAAGGAAACCAAAACACCTTTATCTGTGGTATGTGTTTAGTAATACCATTCGTTGGGTGGGTGGCGGAGGGGCATTATCCCTCCCAAATTTCATTAGGATTCTCAATTGTAAATTTCTGTGCATTCTCTCTAATTCTCTACTCCATCTTGTTTTCAAATATAAAATGTGTTTGAAAATGTATTTTGTTTTTCAATATTTTCTGACACTATGAATATTTCTGACAATGGAACTCTCCCTAGACCTACCGTATCTGATAGGGGTTTCCCCTCCATACAAACTACGCACACTCGTACGTTTTTATTCTTATGATCTCTTCAATTTTGTCTCAATTGTAGGACATCCTTGAACTGAAGAAACTCTTGAAAGAACACAAACATAAACAACATGATAAGGGTGATGATGATGATGATGACGACTGCGACGACGAAAGTTCAAAAGGTTCTGACTCCAAAAGCTCTTCTTCAGAAAGCTCTGACTCAGCGGAAAATGTCAAAAGCTCTTCTTTAGAAAGCTCTTCTTATCAAGAAAGTTCTGACCCCGAAAGCTTTTCTTCAGATAGCTCTGCTCCAAAAGCTCTTCTGATTCAGAAAGGTTTGACTCCGAAGGCTTTGCTTCAGATGGTTCTTCCTCTTCATCGAGCAGTGCCCTCTCTTTATCGAGCAGTTCCTCCTCTTCATCGAGCAGTTCCTCCTCTTCATCAAGCAGTTCCTCCTCTTCATCGAGCAGTTCTTTCAGTAAGTAGGCCTACATTTGATAAACTGATAACATAAGCAGGACTGTTATTTCTTGAACGGGGCGGGGCAATAGCGTAACGGGCGTGCCGGAGTCCCGCGGCCGAAGGCACATTTTCGGGAGCGAAGCAAGCGTTGACATACACTGGGGGTCGGGGACGCGTAGGGCCCTCGCGAGGTCTTAATACAGTCTCCAAAACGTTCTTGCTACAGGAATTTTTTGTTTGTTTGATCTCTAGAGGTCGGGACTCGCCGCTCTAGCCGGCAAGGGTCTGAGTGTTACGCTACTGGGTGGGATAGAGGTCTATAATACGCGTGCTCATTGTTGCTTATAATTTTCCCGAGCAACTGCAGCTTATTGGTTTGGTTACATAGGGAAAATTTCAGCAGCAATTGATTGGTCGTCATCATCTGTTGTTCATTCAAAGGATTTTCATCTCCAAGACAGTGATTGTACATATAACATGTAATCCGTTAAATGGTTGATTAGCTCTTTCAATTTCACCAGAGCACCAGCTTTACCTGTTACCGTGGAGCAACTACATTTTTTGGGTTCGACGGAGAATTTTATATCTGGGTCATTATAAAATATACGCAGGGAATTGCTCCGAGCCCCAAAGTATTAATTTAAGCTCTGAGCCCGATAAGTTTACACGGGCTTAGCCTGAAACAATAGGATAAAAAGGGTAAGTATACCCCTCGGAATCGGAGAGTGGGGGACGGGGTGGGGGAAAATACGATTTTTTGCCTGTTCTTTTCTTGCAGAATCTACGATAGTCCAATAGGTATCGCGATTAACTGATTAAGGACAGGGGAATCTATACCAGTCATTTTTTAATAGTGTACTACGACATCTTTTCGCATTTCCATTCCATGTGATCACGTATTATTCCTTTTATTCTTTGATTTACAATAATAATAATAACTTCGACGGGATGTACATCGTTCTCTTTTTCTTCTTCTAGGTTTTTCATTCTTTAAGAAAGAAGTCGGAGATGATGGCATATTCGTACGTAAACAAGTTTAAAGAATTAGTTCAGTGGTCAAGCAAGTTTATTTTATATAAAGAAGAATATAATACAAACAAGATGGTGCAGAAACTTGTTCAATATCTCATTCAGCTGGTTAAGGAGATATTCAAGTTTAATATCCTGTCGTATCTGTGTATAAATGGTGAAATAAGTCTTCTATGGAAGGTTGGGACCCTGATTCTCACATTCTGAACAATTGTTAATATAGTTTAAAGAAAAAATATTCAAATGTTTTATTATTTGAATTAAATGAACTTTCTTCGGGTGTTAATTTATAATTACCCTTACTACAATCTGTTTTACTGCTTTCCTGGCAAATTCAATGGTTTTGAACACCTGAACACAATCGGAGGGAAACCACAAAATGGCATGGAAAACATTGAATACACTAAAGATATTAAGGAATTTGAGGACATGACATCAGTCTGATTTTAGTCTTTCTACACAAGTCATGCCAAAATTTAAACTGCTATACTTATGAATATATCCTTAATTTGGCTTCCTTGACCACTGAACTAAGTCCTTTAAAATTAGCTAAAGAGGAAAGCGGAAGGCATAGGGTCTGCATGTGCAACATTTGCTCAAATGTCTTCATAAAACCTTTTTCATAGGCTAAATTTGTTTGGGATATGCTATCCACATCAGAGGCGCATAGGGCAGTAGGGAGCTAAGTGGCGGAAGGAAATGATACGAGAACCCCCCCCCCCGTCCCCCTCCCCCTCCCCTCTAATAGGAATTTACCCTATCGGTTGCATGCTTTCTTCTCTGTTAAGAGGTCAAATTTGAGGTAGGTAAAATTGGAAGTCTTGGCACCCCCCCCTTCCCCCCTCCCTTTCACCCCTATTGTTGTTGGGCTATTTGGAAGAAAGTGTTTTGGTGAAGGCTAAAGGTTTTTGGTATCTGCAAATTTGACATGGTATAAAGGGGATTGTCTGAGTTTCTCGCATAAAGAATGTTTAGAGCAAATGTGTGGTGAAGGCATACGATTTGGCAAAGAAAACATTGTCTAATTTTTTTGATATAACATCATGACTAATTTACGACAAAACGAGGACAACCATGTTA
This sequence comes from Chiridota heheva, assembly GCA_020152595.1. NCBI lineage: Eukaryota > Metazoa > Echinodermata > Holothuroidea > Apodida > Chiridotidae > Chiridota > Chiridota heheva. The sequence continues at coordinate 463,071 of JAIGNY010001371.1, forward strand.
TTATCGCATTTCATATTGAATATATAATGTTTGCAAAATATGTCGTTCCTATATCAGAAGAATGTGAAAATTTAGTTCTTCGAAATGCACATTGAAATTGCCTTTGTTCGAAAATTTGTTTTCCTTATTTTAATTGATAACGGAAAATAATATTTTCATGATTTTGAGAGAAAGATGCAGAAGAACGGATAATTTCAACCTTTTTTTTAAATCACAGATTCAATTGAGAACACTTTTAATATTGATATACATTATATTTAGCAACAAAAACAGTTGAAGAAGGAAGACTTTCATATCTCTTATTCAAATATATCTCATATACAGTATCTCTTTAAGATGAGTATGGGTCTCGATGCTCCGCAGAGAGGGTAAAAGAATATTAATCTTCCATCTAGTTTCAATCCTTTTTAAGAAGGGATAATATAAGTGGGGGTTAAAAATGTAGCGGGTCAAATTCACATATCGTTTAGTACACAATCACGACAGATGCGTTTAGGAGAAGGGTTAGCATTACCATGCGTTGTTTACATGGCATTACTTAAGTAAATTTAAAGCAATGATATAGACTAAATCCTGCCATCAGAATCTGAAGGGCCATGTTTTAGAGAAGTGTGTGTGTGTGTGAGGGGTAGCTACCACCCAATTGCCACGTCATCACACAGGGGATGGGGCTAAATGAACAAAGGTCTATACATAAATGTAGCAGTATTAACAATTCAAGTGCTAGGAAACTTGTATATATTTGTCCCGACGATGCCCCTAATGCTCAAATGTCTTCAAAAGCCAGTTGTTGCAATAACGTGAAAATAATAATATTACAATAACAGTTTTTGATTGAGAGAAACATTTACAATTATACTGATAAACCAATGAACAAGCGGAATAAAATGTTGTCTAAGTGACGTCATTAGTACTGAATTTGCTAGCGCCGCTGTATATGAGTATAGACCTTTGTATAGTAATTATCATTTGGTAAGGAATAACAAGTGGAGGCTCCAGTCACAACGCATTCCTTTGTGAGAGGTGTTTCCCATTAAACTGTTGCTCGAGGATAGTCTATAGATCCCCTCATAAAATTGTGATTTTGAAAAGAAAGTTACAAACTTACCAACTCCCATTAGCAATTCCTGCATTTCAGCCCTCGTTGGCGCAACTCTTTCTATTTTTCATCGACTGCATTTGCCATTGCTTAATGTAATTTGGTCAGATTTGATCTAACATATATATATATACAATTTTCAAACTTTTTTTTTATTTTCCAGAAAAGGCAAGAAGAAGCTAAACCCACTCCATCAGCAGAGGAAGAAGAAGCACGGGCAACCTTGTGTAACAATCTTATTGCTGCCACTTGTGAGTACAGTTTGACAAACGTCTACACCAAAACACCAACTTAAATTCATTATTAACAGGCGAACCTTAATAAAGTCAATACTTTTCTCACCAATATAATGACATAGTAATACATTAACATTTGGTGAGAGTGTGACGCCAGACGTTCTAAGTAGAATTTGTGCACCAAACAACGCCAAGCAATCCGCTGACTTCTTTAAAACTTGATTCCTCCAAATTTAAAATCCATGAATAGGTTTCCTCATAATCCGAAAAGGCGGAGAGGGATGAGAGAAAGGGGGATCGGGTATCGATTGGAAACAGCCTGAAACGCGTAGGTGCCACCAAAATGGGTCGCGAGTTTCATCTGGTATAATGATGTCCACTTTTGTTGGTTTACGATTGTGTCAACATCTTAACTAGAATGGGTTGTTCTTCAGACATGTTATACTTAAAGGTAAGCCCATCTGAGCAATAAGCCTCATAGGACCGGTGCTAATCCCCGGTTTCCATGGTGCAAGCCAGTGAGAGCCTATGTATCCTTCTGCAGCTCTCTGACATGCTGTAGGCCTTTGTATAAAACCAGCTCTCTAGGTGGAATAATAATGATTTATGTTAGAACATACAAGATGGCATATTATTTCGATGTTGTGCACAAAGGTGTCAATATCTCAATCTCTGGCTACAGCCTCCCCCCCTCCCTTCCTCCCCACTTCCCCACACACACTCCCTCCCAATAATGATGTATAGTACCGACCTCCGCTGGTATGAATGGACCTAGCGAGCTGGCTGATCACATATAAGTGGCCAGAAAATGGAAACGGCTTGTTCGTCCCATCTTGTTACAGAATTCGAAAGATACATGGGAATAGGTAGGGGCTACATTTAGTTTCATTTGTGTAAAGAAAGCATTTGAAAGCCACAAATATGTCACAAAATGTCTTCGATATCGTACATAAAGTTTCCTTTTACAGGTTATAACTTTTTAAGAATTTGTTTGCAAAACCTTGATGTATGTGTACGGTGATATTTTCTGATATAAATCTTTTGTCTTTAAGCCATGCATCGCATGTGCTTGACAGAGAATAACTAATTCTCACAAAAATGTTTCAATCTTAGCCATCTAGAATAGGGGGAGAAGATTCCAAAGATTGAAATGAACGGAAAATTGAAACAATTGATTTAAAATTACTTTTATGAAAATTAAATTTAGCATATGGCACAAAATACTTAAATCCAACAATTCGAACTCAAACAGAAAATGAAAGGTTAGCATCGAAAAGTTGTAAATTCAGTGGTTAGACATGTGTCACAGACACTGTTAAACGTGAGTCTGTTTTATGATCTAAAATGATAGAAGGAACTAAAGTAAATGGTGAACAAATTGTTCATATTTGTTACCATATAGGTTTATATTCTATCAGACTGCCAGAGTTGTGTAGAAATGGTTGATCGTGAAAGGCTACCACTTAGTAACTCCCTTAACAGCTTAACAGGTTTTTTATTCACGGTTCATCTTAACCTTAAAATATTTAGTATTGGATCGTTGTAGGGGTGGGAGGAGGTACACGTCCGATGACGCTGAACTCCTCACTTGTAGCACCACCGGTTAAGATACAACGTCAAGCAAGTTCTGATATTGTTTTTATGTTTTTATCTCGAGTTTGTGGAATGAATAAATGAATCATATTTTGTATTTCTCCCTTAAACCGTAGAATTCTCCTTAGATCCTAACAATAAATTCACTACAACATTTATTCGAAAATTCAAACAGTTTAAAAAATTTCATTTCTTTTTCATCTTGTTCTCAATAGCTGTGGATGATTTTCTCAAAATTTAGCAGAAAATCCGAATAACGCTAGAGAGGTTGTTCGTTTTGGATGCAGGGGACCACCACCGCCACCAACAGAGGAGCCAGCTGCAGGTAAATCTTGGAAGAAAAAAAACATACTTTGAAAATGGAATTCTATATTGTCAAAATGTACTGGAAAAATACAATGAATAATTCCTTTCTATTATAGACCGGGTGCCTATCAACAACATATTTCTTTTTTTAAATACTTTGTTTTTTTAAATGTTTATCATAATGATTCTTTGAAGTTGTGCAGAATTTTATAACCGAAAATTTTCGAATTTTATTTTACAGACCCCCATCATATTCTAGCACGAATAGACTTTATCATTATTTTCAATGACCAAGATTTAGGAAAGAAATGAAAAAAATTGAGCCTATATATACAATTATATCAATTATATATGAGTGTTTGACATGTTTTGGAACATGGTTCTGTGCCTGCTTAGTCATCGCTGATACTGTGTACATGCATCATATTTTACAACAATACCCCCCCCTCCCTGTCCTTCCCGCTTCGTGATCTCAGTAAAAATCCCATTGACATAACGTTATCACATGTGTATGACTACACTATAATACCTTTTACGTAGAGAAAGGGCGCGGTACTTTTTAAAAGCCCATTGAGCAGTTAAAGTCTGTTTATTGGTGAAAGACATTGAAGAGTATGATGACAAAATCCAAGATATGCTATTAGCGTTTACAGAATATAACTATATATATATATTCTTCATCCCAGTCACAAAAAGTCATTTGTTCAGATAAACCGAGATTTTTACTTTCGAATCATGATCCCCTTTTAAAGATATATGATCTAATCTATCATGATCCAATTCTAAAGATACATGGTCTGCTCCATCATGATCCATATTCAACGATACATGATCTGCTCCATCATGATCCAATTTTAACGATTCATGATCTGATCCACCATGATCCAATTTTAACGATTCATGATCTGCTCCATCATGATTCAATTTTAACGATATATGATCTGATCCACCATGATGCAATTTTAAGGATATATGATCTGATCCATCATGATCCAATTTTAACGATATTGTATATGATCTGATTTTCCCGATTTACTTGGCAGCAAATCTAAAATCATGCAAGAATAAAAAGGTTCCCATTTCTGGTTCATTTTGCATCACATGTAAGATAAATTTCTTATCATTTTTAATCATTGTTTAATTGTTTAACGTCTGACCAGGAGGCGCAAAGAAAAGACAAGAAAACCGAGCGCCGCCCCCTGAAGACGAAGGTGAAAGGCTGCCGAACGTTGTGTGTGAAACACTGGCTGACACGTATGAGAGTCTTTCAAGTAAGCACTTTTTCTAATCTGTTAATGGAGTTAAAATCCTCGTTAATTCCGTTTAACTGAAAAGAGACATGAAATCTGATACAATAATTATTTCATAGATGATACAAATCTAAACCAACTACTAAAAACTGCAAGTCAAAATTTTATTCTTATCTCATGTTATTTATTTTTGAACTTGAAGATGACACAATGGGGTATGTCATTTTGTATAATTCTGAATTGAAATATTGCGCATGATGACATAATCTACCCAACAGGGACATATAGATTATGATGTATTTCTTTGAAAATTTGATTAAGTTTTTATTTCAAAAAGATATAGCCTACACAAGATTTTAACAGCATGTTTTGATAACTTTATGTGTACACAAAAATGTAGTTGATCCTTACCAAAGAAAAACAATTTGTTATTAGCTAGAAAACTTGAGATAGATTATAAAGAAGTAACGGGCCATTCCAACATCCAAGGGGTTAATGACATTTTTCAAAATGGCTGCTCCCATAGTAGTATTTAAAAGTAGCATTATTTTGTAAATAGTTAAAAATATGTGTTAGATTGCTTCGGGAGGTATGAAACTTGTTCAAATTATATCATATGCACGGGCGTAGCCAGAGGGGTGACAGGGGGCTTGCGAGGCCTGCCCCCTCTTTCCCTTTAAATGAAATGACAGAATATACTTATCCAAACATCAGTAATCTCGCCCTGCAAAATGTAACCATGCCCCACTCTTGCCGCCCGCCCTCTCCCCCTTCCCCTTAAACGCTAGTGTCTGGTTACGCCACTGATCATATGAAACAAGGTTTATATCAGACTTTGTATCTCCTTTAAAGTCAGTTTTTGTTATGCTCCCCCCCCCCCCCCACCCCCCTTTCTTTCTCTACCTTCTTTCCTCAAATGCCAGTGTCTGGTTACGCCACTGATTATATGAAACAAGGTTTATATCAGACTTTATATCTCCTTTAAAGTCAGTTTTTGTTATGCACGAGGAGCGTTGAGAAAGCATTGTTATAAGTGAATTCTGTTTGGTCTAAGTATGGTCTGGTAATTGTATATTTTTTGGTCAATGGAACGATATCAAAATAGACAGTTGTATGATATGTGCGACACGGACAAGAAAGGGATATGAGGATGGACAAACTTAAACTACTCGAAAAATAAAATGGATGATTGTCAATAATTGTGAAATATTATTTATAGAAACCATAGATGGCATTAAGGTATAGGTATCCATAAAAAGTGGAGGGGACGGGTTAACAAATGGTGGAAACGGGGTAGTATGGAGACTTGTACCCGCTTTTCTCGAAGACCGATTTTTCAAGTTGAGCAAATCCGCGAAAGGGGACCTCACCGGTCATCCCTCAGTGCACCCGCAGTCCTTGTAAAAAATGTTGTTGTAAGATCGGTATTCAAAACAAATAAAGTTTCCTTCCATTTTTTTAAACAATCTTGCGTGTAGATGATGCGATACTAGATGCTCTCGATATCCTACACTCAACTGAGACAGAAGAAGTACGGAAATTCTTAAACTGTTTACATCACAAGGAATGCGAACGGCCCGAAGGAAAAGGTACGTAAAAATAAAAAATATATAAAAATACAAATAAAAAAAAAAACTTCAGAAAAAGGTAAAATTATTTTTTGGGAAGGAATGAATTACATCAGGAGTAAGGAACTAATTTTCTCTGGGGACGAGATAAACATCTCGGTGAAACGAGATAATATCTCGGGGGACGAGATATGATTTCATTCCCTCGAGATAATTTTCTTTTTTCTCACTGTCTCATTATATTCTTGTTATGCCTCCGTAGATATATGAATAAACTTTGTACAATATATGTTTATGCGGGTGCAGGTAGAGGGAAGGGTGTGGAGCAGTTGCAATGTAGGTTGCTATAAACACTTTCTGTCAGTCGGAAGTGTGTTAAAGGTATATGGACAGGTAGCAGCAATTAACATATTCTGCAATATTTAAAATATACTTAAAATTCATGAAAGCAGCAAAAAGTCCCATCAAAACTGATCATTTTACACCATTTTAAAGCTAGAGTATTGCTAATGTTAACTTATTGTTGTTCTATCCGTCCCAAAAATATTTTCGAACATTTGTATTTAAAACATGGGAAAGAGATAGAGTAAAACAATTACATTAAAGAATTGTAGTTATATTACATTTCATTCTTTAGCACATGCTGAAAAGTATGCAAAATAGTTTTGTAATATCTGTAAGAGAAATTGTATCTATTTATAGAATGCTTTGTATGGAATTAAATGTTCTTTCATCTGGTTTAAAAGTCTTTGCATATGTCCACAACACAGTGGAACATGCATTTATCTGTAAATGTGACTTATTGATATAAACATTTTGGACATCGGTCAAGTTTTAAAAGTAATATTTCAGTGACCATGTGGTCAATCAAGTGTATTTCGATAATCCAAAGAAACCATATGATATTTTATTCCTATGAGGAGTTAATCAAGCTCTAAGAGAATTTTGAATGGAGGGCTGGTAGAAGTCCAAGAGTAACAGCATATCATCAAGAATTCCTCCAAGTGGGTGTAGGAACCGGAGGTGTGTGTGTGTGTGGAAAGGAAAAAGGACGGGAAGGGAGGGGGGAAGGGGAAGGGGGGAAGGGGGACGTGCCATTACTCTTTTAGAAATTGAAAAGTGCCCTGAATTACCGTCAAAGGTGCAAGAACTGGCGGAAAGTGCGCACACTTACAACCTGAGAATGTTACAAAAGTGCCCTTTCAAAACGAAGTGCCTTCTTTTACTTTGTTGTTTTGGGAAACTTTGGGCTCATTAATTCAATCTACAGACTGGGCGACGTATGTATGTGACTTGGGAAGTGCTCCCTAAGAGGACGTACCCCTCCCCGCGTTTCGAAAGCTTCCTACACCCCTGCCCTCATATCTTGCATTCTATTAAAACATTTTAAGAACATCAAAAAGAACATTTAAAGGAAATCAAAAAGCTTCAAAGTACATGAATTATGAGTAACACATGTTTATAAAAGTATATGTTGTGACTGAACATTTGTATGTAAGCACCTATATATGGCATCACATTATTCAATTAGTCGTTACACCAGTCGCTTTAAACCACGCGGTTGAGCTCTTGAGATATGCATATGAAAATCCCATATCTTGTAAAGGTATATGGACCGGTGGATATTCTACATTTACCAGCTGACCAGTCACAGCTTTGAACAGTGTGGTCTTTAAATTATGGCATTAACACAAACAGTTTCCAAGTTATGGCTAAAACAAAGCTTCAAAAAATTTTTTCATGTATGAAAAAGTTGTGATGTATGAAAAAGAAGCTCATTATTTTCAAGTGTTGAATGAAATTCTTCAAATTTCTGTCTTGAATTAAATTGCAGTCTCTGAAAATCATCAGATTATTTTCTTCTGCTAAATTTTGATTGATCGTAGAAGGAAATTCCAAATCTCTTAGTCATATTCAACTCCTGATTAAACTGCCCCAATTTAACCACGGTTCGGCAGTTTGTGATGGATTGCAGTTAGCATAAGGAAATTCACAATTCTTGTGAGAAAAATTTAAATAAAAATGTTATAATTTTGCATGGCCTTAGATTTCAAAATGTTGTAAAATTAAAGATTTTCAAACGATTTTGATGAAACGTTTGCTATATATTCATAGTTTAAATCATATCAAATTGAAAGTTAATGCTTCCTGTTTAAAGATCTTTAAAGGAAGATGATATCAATTACCTTGATCAAAGTGTAGTGTTTCACTGTTATGTTATTTCTTTGTATAGAATGCACACTTCAACCTTGAAAAACGCTACTGTTTTTCAACGCTGGCAATAAATCCATTGGATTTCATAGAAGTTCGTTGTCTCAAAAAGTGTTTTTTTTTATTTTTTCAGGAGAGAGTGGAGAAGAGGGAGACAAAAAGAAAAAAGGAGGCAGGAAAGGAAAGAAACATCACAGCAGCGAAGAAGAAGACGACGACGGTGAAAATGACGTAAGGTTGCATGCAGTTTTATTAAAAACTAATATTATTGGTCCAGATCGGGATATCCACGTATCACGAGTATGCACATTGATTGTTGTTTAAACTTTGAAATCCAATTCTCGTGTTAATGAGAGAATATGCAATTCAATTCAACGTTTTTGATTGGTAGGTCATATTTACACATTATTGACAAGTCAATCAAAAACTGCAGCGGAAGTGACGTCGCTAGCATTGTGCAGATTTACTGGTGCTGTGTCAAGCAATTTTCTTGGGACGAGATTCCCTCTTTAAATTGCAAATCAATTCCTCCAGAACATCGGTGTGTTTGCCTCTATCAATTCCTCCATACCTTTGGTGTGTTTGCCCCTATCAGTTCATCCATACCTTCGGTGTGTTTGCCCCTATCAGTTCATCCATACCTTCGGTGTGTTTGCCCCTATCAGTTCATCCATACCTTCGGTGTGTTTGCCCCTATCAGTTCCTCCAGACATTTGGTATGTTTGCCCTTACCATTTCCTCCGGACCTTCGGTGTGTTTGCCCCTATCTATTCCTTCGAACCTTCGGCGTGTGTGCCCCTACAATGGAGGTAGGCAGTCCACGAGGCCATTCGGAAACCTCAAAGTTCTCTCGTTTGGGGATATCGAAGCATGTGCAGGACAGTTCGATTCAATATTACATGTTCTCTAATGTCTTGTGTAATCAAAAAATGTTTTTTGTTATTATCAAACAAATCGTTTCACACAAATGATGATTATGTTAAAGTGTGATTGGACTGTAATGCCAGTTATAATCGTGTAAAGCAAACAATTTTGAAGCAAATTGTACAAAGTGGTTTTCAGAAATATTCGTTTGGAAACAACTGCCTAACGCCAATAAAGATACCATAAGAATAAGTAATAATACAATAATAAATGATAATAAATAAATAATAATACAATAAAAAATCGCTACCTACTGTATCTTCAAGTTTTACGTTACAATTTGATATTGCACGGTAAAAAGAGATTCCACATACCATCCTTTCATTTAATGATAAAAGATTGTAAATCCTGTACGTTTTCATGACTGCTTGAGCAATAAAGAGCAATAAATTGGTATGATGCTAATACTTATTGTACACAAAATTTGAATTGGGTAGATGCATTGTGGGATGCTTATATGAAGGATATCCTGATCGGGAGAATAAAACTATTCTCGCGATCGGGAGTACGAACCGGACGGAGGGTAAGGGGTGGGGGAGAGGAAGGGGGAGGGGGTGGGTGTCAAAATGAACCATGCACATTTTGCTTATAGGGGAAACCACAAGTGAATCAAGAGGTAGATGAAAATGTCCTTCTGGTGTCTAAATGCCTGAAAAAAGAAAAATACAAATCGCCCATTTTCTTGCACGATAACCGTTATAGCAAGACGAAGCGGGTGTTTTTGATATCCAGTACCACTCAAAACCTCAAGCTCTGAGAAGTATAGAAATGACGTAAAGATCAACTTTTATCCATAAGGATGTTTCAGCTGACGTCATGAGATCACATGACTTTGTTTATATTGCCATTTTGTAGGGTAAAGAACACTGTCGTCTGTTGTATATTTAATTAAACTTACATACGTTTGCATGTTTGTTATATAAGAATATTTTTGTAAGATAATTATGCCGGAACCCTGTTTTTCCGTTTGTTGCACAAATAGACGTGTTCCAAATCCACTGATAAAGATTACTTGAAGTACTTGGAGAGTAATTTTGTCTCTAAAATAACATTTCATATTAAAAAATAATTCATCTGACCAGTTTATTTTAACCAGCGCATGTTTGATATGCCCAGCGCGTGTTGTACATGCCGAGCGCGTGTTTTCATCACCAACGCGTGCTAGCGCGTGTTTAGTATGATCGAGTCTGTTTGTTTGACGTATGATGTTACTGATATGTTTGAAGATAAGACGCTTGAAACGCGCAAACGCTTTAACCTGCAAAATGGCTTCCAGTTGAATTAGAGTCACGTGATGACGTCCCTCTATACAAAGCGCAACAAGCAAAATGCTTTGACTTTTCGAATGCATGTTTTACTGTTTATTCAGTAGTCAAACATCTTAGTATAAAATAGGACATCAAAAGACAATTTGGTGAAAAAAGCACTTCAAAACCCTATTCCGTTTAAAGAGATATTTAAGTGTAAAATGTTGGTATCATTTGTATAGAAACGACTGAAATCACAAAATGTTGTGGCTAACAAACCAATGAATATGACAGGAAAGTAGTGAAACAGAATATAGTACACGAGTAATACCACCTGAAGGATATATGACAGGAAAGTAGTGAAACAATATAGTACACGAGTAATACCACCTGAAGGATAATGTAGTTGTTCCTTCACAAATTAAAGATAAACTTGATTGACCACTGAACTGGACTAGAGATGCACGCACGAAAAATGAAATAAGCGAAATTTCAGACTTCGCTTGGGACATATAAGAACAATAATCTGCGTATATACGTCGAAAATGTAGGGGCGAAGCTATAGAAAACTGAAACTTCGTATAGTCTTATGACAAAAATAAAAGGTAACTCTCTGTTTACAGTATGAAAGGCTTTGCAGCTTCACAGTATTACAAATTGTTGGGGGAATTTGACCCCTTTGATGCTGATGACAAACATGTATAACATTTACTAATTGGTCTAGATATATAAGCTATTATACTGATACGCCAACGAACGACAGTTTTTGAATAGAATTAACGCGCCGTAGAATATTCAAATAAACTTTTCTTGTGCGTGAAGGTACTGATAACCTTTCATATAAATTTTCAAAGATCCGTAATCATTATGATTAATACTTTAATTTCTTTTCAACGACACATACATTTAAAATAAGGCCTATTTTTTCAAATTGTTTATTTATTAGCAAAAACGACGCCCTTACTTTTCGACTGACAGCTCTTTTAAATGGCGCTATATCTGAGAATATATTTTGCTGGTATATTCACTGAAGGGTAAGAAGTTACGTGCTAAGCCGCCGTGTTCTTTTGGGGGAAGGGATTTTCTAACTAATTGATGCTTGCGGAAAGTGCACGTTTTTCTCACAAAATTTGTACATGAGTTGAAAATATACTTATCGACTCCTAGGGTCGATTCCTGCCCTCGTCAAGTTGCAATTAGCTCAGCTGTTTGTTTTTTTTTCGCCACTAAATTTTGTAGTTGCTTTGTTTGCTTTTATGATCATAATTGGAGAAACGTACTGATTTTAAGTATAACACTTTTCACATGAAAGATTCGAGCCCTTAATCAGTGATGTTTTCCACATGTTAGAAAATCGAACATCTCAAGGCCATCAAAAATGTACGCATCACTGCCCTCGCACGAGTTCTCATACGTCACACAAACAGACTCGGTCATACTAAACACGCGCTAGAACGCGTTGGTGATGAAAACACGCGTTCTGCATGTAAAACACGCGTTGGGCATGTAAAACACGCGCTGGGCATATAAAACACGCGCTGGTTAAAAGAAACTGGTCAGATGAATTAGTCATCGAGTTCTCGAAATTTGTAGGTGTTTTCCCATTAATATTTATATTTATTTGGTAGCTTGTGCGCGATGAGTGAACATTTCTGTAAAAACAAACAGTGTGATGCGACTTACATTGTTTAACATCTACATAAATTGACAAAACCTGACGCCATCACCTTTCGGCCATCAGCTCCAGCCAGATATTTCTACATAAATAAGACATAGCTTTAACTTGAATACCTCCTTAATGGAATAGGATATTGCAGCACAGGGGCGTAGCCATGGGAGGGGGGGGGGGGGCAAGGGCATGAATCCTCCTTTCAGAGGACTGCCCTTGTTGCCCCCAAATGAAATGAGAGAATATGGTGTAATTGTTCATTGCATCATTTATCTGGCTCCGGCAAAATGTAACCCTGCGCCACTTTTCCCCCTCCCCATGCCAGGGCCTAGCTACGCCGCTGTTGAAATAGTTTCTTCACCATTTTGATTGTCTGTAAGTCGTCTTTTATATAAAATGAACTGACTCCACCACTGAACTAATCCTTACTAGAACGACTATTTCGAAATTCTTCTCCTTTCTTCCCCATTGTAGCCTTTCTAAGGTTCTTGTTTATGTTTTTAATTTCTTTGAACTTTCATCATCAGAAAAGACAAGATGTCATAGCCACTGACGGTGCTGATACCCCCGTGGAAGATGTCGACCCCACTGTTGTTCTCGAGGGAGTGTGTGCCGAAGGTCTCTATTTTAAGGACCTCACTGGTATGAACTTTTATAATTGTCATGCAATCATCTTTACTTGTTATACTAATTCTCAATTACAAAAAACAAACGCAATGTGAATCGAAGTAGTTTTGTGAAATATTTTAGGCTTTGCAACCATTTTTTTAAACTGTGAGTGGCAAAAAGCTGTTATCGTTTATAACAGTAAATCAACAGTTACTGGACCTGATTTTGGCTTTTAAAACTGAGGTTAATAGCAAACTGAGAAGTGTCCGGTAGTAAGGTTTTACTAAAATTTACTTTAAGCCATCTGTTCTTGAATTCCGTTTAGAACTTATTACTTTTCAAGGATCGACCAGTCATCGTATAGTGTGATGTCATACTTGTGGAACCAAAACAATTTTTGACGTATTTCTATAATATAAAGACTAATATTTTTAATCTGTAAATTGGTAGCATTCACTTTTTGACTTATTGCTGATGGAATTATGAGGATATTTTAATAAATGCAACGTCCTCTGCCCTAATTTCAGTCTTTGAAGAAAAATGAGAATATCGTTTCCACTACCTGACTGCGATTCAAAACAGTTTGTCAGAATCAGCGTATATACCCCTTTCAAAAGTTACGACGGATGATTATACAAAAAAAATATTCACATAAAGAAAAATATAGAAACCTGCTCATAAAAATTTGCATGAATATTTGTGTATTCATACATGAGTAATTGAGAATTAATTTAAATGATTTTTAACCGATTTTGATGACAATTGTTTGCTACTTCATGTTTTTGATTTATATTTAAAGGAAAGGTATCGAATATCGTCCCATAAATAAATGCAGAAGTGAATCTCACCGTGCTGGTAACGTCACTTTCGGTTTTTACTTTCTTATTGATTGTGAGAAATCTGTGATGCTATCGACATCATATGTAGGTTCTTATGTTCGATAAATAGCAGATTTATCACAATCAATAAGAATAAAATTGAAAACCAGACGTGACTTACCTGGAGTTCACTCCTGTATTTATTTATGAGACGATACCTTTCCTTTAAGAAACAATATAGCCACTTTCACCTCTGCCAGTCCATGCATCTCTAATTTACGAATTTATTCCACATTTCTATAATTACATAATTATAACGACCTAGTTTGTTTTTCATTTTTGCCTGAACAGGTGAAGAAATAGTGGCGAAAATAAACGAATTGGCGGAAGAGGACGTTAACCTGGTGAAGGACCTATTCGATGGACTGTTTCACAAAGCATGCGCAAAACCGCATGCCGAGGGTGGAGATCATGTACATGGGGGAGATGTCGGAGAAGAAGGAGAAGATAAAGGGGAAAACAAGGGAGGACATAAGAGGAAGGGAAGAAAGGGCAGTCGTGATTAATGAGTTGGACAAGCAAGTTCAAAAAGGAGTTCTTTTTCACAAATTGTAGTTTATTATGTACACTTTATTAGGAACTAATGTAATTTCTAAAGTAGACGAAAGTTATTTTGATATATTTTATATTAACGAGATGTTTCTCAAAGATAAAGTAAATTAGAGATCAGAAAGTTTTAGTAAGAAGTTCTTTAATAATTTTAGGAGCCTAATTTCAAGATGTTGAATCCGATGAATATTATTCTACATTCAAACATTTGATAGCATTACAATTTCGAATTGTATATAATCTATCTTCCCACACACAGACAGTTTAGGGCATTTTCTTGCTTAAAATCGTATGGGTACGGAAATATCTTTATATCGTATTGTTCTTAATCTATTTCACAAATTGTCCGCCAATTTCGTCTGGATTCGCTCACTCTTTTGTGTATATTTTCCTACAATTTCTAAAGATTTCGAGAATGACCAATTTGATAAATAAAGTATGCTTTAAAATGAAAGATCCAATAAAGAGTAGTATATATTGAAACGTGTGTTTGTTTTCCTTGTTTCTGTATTTGAAGATACTGCTAACATACTATATACAGCACGAAACTATATATTTTTGCCCCATTGAAACCTGTAATAAACCCCAAAAATTCGGGGTCATGCTTTAGTAGAAAAGGGAAGTTTGGGAAATTTTCGCTATGTTTTCTGCAAAGTATCTGCAAAGTATCTTCTGATGTCTTATTAATGAGCGTAATTTGAGTTTATTTTTTCACCACTGTTGATAGAATAGTCCCCTAAAAGCTTTTTCTGAACGTTATTTAACCCCGCGGTTTTCTGTATTTATGAATCGTAACATCTACTGAAAAGTATCATAGATTATTAATAATGCTGAGTTCAATCTGAAGTTTTTAGGGCCCGGTAATAAATACCATAATCCAATCATAATATTTTCGCCACGGATGCATGATAAAATAGTTTCTGAAAACACTTTTTTCCAGAGTTGTTCAGACGAGAGTCGCTGACTTGGAGTCGGACTCGAGTCCGATTGTTTTGATTTGTGACTTGACTTGCAAACAAATGACTTGTGACTTGAATTGACTTTACGAAATTTGACTTGTTGACATTAAACATTTTCACAAAAATTCGTTGTAGATGTTTTTATTGTATACAATCTATTTGCAATCCAAACTGGACCCATGCATATACAACGTAAGTAGTAAGTACAGGGTATTCACCGTCCTGCCGTCCAAGGTTGGGTTGTTCGCCGTCCTGCCGTCCAAATTAGGGGCAAAGGACGGTGAATATCCTAGTTTGGACGGTAGGACGGCGAACACCCTAACCTTGGACGGCAGGACGGTGAATACCCTGCACTCTTCGAGAGCGGTAGGTAGAGGGGGGGTGGGGGGGGGGGGGGAAGGGGGAGGGACGGGGCCAGAGCTGGTAGGTCACTGCTAATGTCAGAAAGAATCACGAAACACATGATTCACAATGGTTCACATAAGCTGCTGAAAATGCGAACAATTTTATTAGGTTCTTTCTTTAAAAACTATAAAAGCTGACAATTCTTCAATGATTATTAAAAATACGTTGAAATCCGGTGTGCTGCAAGCAGGGTAACCCATTCGAAGTTTACCAGGGCCAATCAGCACCATTGTTATAAATGCATATAGTAAAAATGTGGCAGCCGTATATACAGAAAGTCCCGGCAATACAAATATATTGACAGTTCATATGTTCTGAAACTGACGAAAAGGAAGTATTGTTTATGTGAAACTGACATTAATCAAAAAAGTCCCTATGATACAATTTGTCTATGTTAAACTTGCATTGAAACTACTGCATCTACATTCTTTTTCATGAATAAGAAGTGGATTTAAATTATTTCCGTTGTACAACCTTATGCTATTGAATGGATAATAAATGATAATTACAAAATGATAAAGTTTTAAACAGGAAACGAGCAAAAGTTAAACTGGAATTAAGTTCCTGTTTGATTGATAATGTTTGACATTAAGAGATGGTAATGTTGAAACTATCACTCCTGCAATCTTTTCCACGAATAAGCAAGGGCATTGAATCAAGGGCATAAATTTGGCTTGGTGGCTTGTGGACTGGCTTGTAAATCGTTGTAGACCGGCTAGTGAATCTTGTAATTACCAGACTGCTTTGAATGACCATGATAAAACAATGTGAGATCATTTTATAAGATTTATGTAGCGTGAGTCAACCGGACATACGCAGACAAGTGTAATGCTATTGGTTAAATTAAAAGGACAGTGGCTATTTTTTAAAACCCCAAGGGAAAGTGACGTAATCTTCGTCTATCGATTGTTTGTCATAAACCAACCGATACTGTTTGTCCATACTAAAAGTTTCGATGGCGCTAATTCTAGGTCGTTTGATATTATGACGATACGTCACGTTGAGCACGTATTCTTTTACCACCACATCTAAAGATTTATGAGACTCGGCGTCTACCGATGTCAAAATTTCCCTGATGTTTTCGAAATTAATAATCGCCCCCCCCTCATTCCCTCCCACCTGTGCGTTTAACCTGATTCCTTTGACATTACATTCTGTGAAATTTTCACCCGCGTCGTTGGTTACAGAATAGCCGTAGTTTTTTTGGCCCCGCTGAGACAAACTCGGTGATGTAGGCTCCCTTCCCATACCCACCCAATTCGTCCGTCATGTTGCCCAGAAATGAAGCTAGTTTGGGGTCATTAGTCCCGTCGCCTACGTACACGATGCTGTCCGTGTACGTGTAGAGCACCGCTTTGTCCAATACCTCCATATGTTCGTAAAGCTTAAGTCGCGCCTGCGCAGAGGGGAATGATGCAACGAAAATGTTAGCGGCGGCATTCACATCAATGTACTGATCTAAATGTTTGTACTGTATCAGTGCGGAATTATTTCTCGTGAAATCAATCAACTTTATTTTTTTGGTCGCGTCTGTCAGCAGTTTAAAAAACGCCGCGGTTTCCGTTACGCATTCCATCGACTGGCCGAATTTTCCCCAAAAGCTGTTCAACATGAGTTTTGCCAAAGCGCGTCTGCCAGGGTTGTACGCGATAGTTTCTAGCCGTACTCCCTCGCGCGCTTCATAGTCGCCGATATACTGTCTTCGCTGTTTTTCGATCACGTACTCCTTGGGCCAGCCGCTAGCTTCTTGTTTCATTTTAAGAAACATCTTAATGTTCTCTACGAAAATACCCGTCTGGCTACTGAGCCCTCCATCGTCAGCGGGACGGTGTTTCGATGTTTCGTTAAAGTGGTATACCTCGCGCACGCGCGTCACGATATACCCCTTTTTCCAAGGCCTTTTGCAGTTCACAACCGACCCAAGTGCCCGTCAATGCGCGTTGGTCGTCATCGTGTGTGAAAGTTTTGCAGCTGGTTTTCGCGCAGGTCACCTAAAGCGGAAATATGAGCTTACCGTTGATCCGCATGGGCAACACGGGGTGATACAGATCAAAGGTTGAAATGACAGTTGGAATGGCATTTAATTAAACCAAAATATTCACTGACTTGATCGGCATTTTTCGGATGCTACACTTCCAGGTGACCCACCGGGTACTCTCCGTACTTTTTAATATAGGGATTTAATTTTCTCTCCCTTTCTATCCTTGTGGTGAAGTTTAATGGCATTGGCACGGCCCCCGTAAAATGCGTCACGGCGGTTCATGGGTTCGATCAATTCATATTTTGATAGCCAACTAATCAGCTTGGGGCACTGTCGCTGAAGCTCTTCCCCCTCGTGTTCCCACATGGTGGCCGCCTTGTAACTGTAACGCCGCAGGCATTCCGTTTTGTGGCGCGTGATTAAATTTGCCTCTTTTAGCGTTTGTTTTCCACCGGGCAGTTTTTGGGTGGGGTCCTTGTTGCATTTTTCGCAGCCGTGCCATAAGCAGCCGTAAAATTCAAACACCGTCGTTTTGACCGGTGCGTAGCCGTCACAATAAAAATTGGCCACCCTTACCTACCCTCCCTTCTGCCCATTTTTTATAACGAGCCCGGGATTATTATGTCTCGCCCAATCCAACCACTTGATGCATTTGAGTGATTGTTTCTTCTTTTTTAAATAACCGGCGTTGGGAACTATGGCGATCTGTTTTGGTTTCAAAAAGCGCGACTGGTAAACAAGCATGCACGCGCTGGCGATGGTCACGCAGGTTGTTTTGCCTTGCTCCCTCCCAAATCATCGCTGCTGGTTTTTCAGTGTATATTTCCATGTAGTATGGTAGATGTTTTTGAATTTTTTTGGCGTGATCCAGAGTGTAGGGCGCTTTGACCGTGACTCCCCACTCACCACATTTTGTGAGGGCAACCCCAATGACGGCGTCCTTTTGTTTGCGCACGTATATATTGTTATTCTTATTGTTATTCACAACTTCTACAGCGCCAAATCCAAAAAAGGCTCTTGGCGCTTTACAAAAGACAAAACATGAAAGACACAATAAAAGCTTAAATACAGTAAAACGATACAAGGGCCTAAACAGTATAAAAACCTTAATAACCGATACAAGGGCCTAAACAGTATAAAAAGGTATAAACAAACTATAAAAGCAGTAAAAAGCGAGGTAGAAAGGTATAAAACTGGTAATGTACACAAAAAAAGAAAAAAAAGAAGTTACAAGTAAAAAAACAATCAAAAGTACTGAAAATAGCTATGAGTCAAAAGCAGCCACAAACAAGTGGGTTTTGAGGAATTTCTTGAAAGTTTTGACATTAGGGGCACATTTTATGAAAACGGGCAAATTGTTCCAGAGAGTAGCAGCAGAGTGACTAAAAATTATATCTGAGTAACGGGCAGTGTTGGTTTTGGGAACAACAAGTAAATATCTATTTCGTGATCTAAGATTACGAGGTGGATTATAAAGGGTAAGTTCATCAGCCAGGTAGGCAGGGGCGAGACCATTTAGAGATTTATAAGCAAAGAGCAGTATTTTGAAAGTAGGTCTGTAACATACAGGGAGCCAGTGGAGTTGTCTAAGATTGGGTGTAATGTGGTCATGCCGGGGAGTTCTAGTAATTAAACGGGCTGCACAATTTTGAACCCGTTGGAGTTTCTGTAATGTGGTAATATTTACACCATACGAAAGAAAATTACAATAATCTAATCTAGAAGTTTTAAAAGCATGAACTAAAATACGGCAAGCATCATCAGTTATAAAATTTTTTATCTTACTATTAGAACGTATATGAAAATAGCATGTATTGATCACTGATTGCACGTGCTGGTGCATTGTTAAATTGTTATCCAAAAGTACACCCAGATTCCTAACTGAAGACACTGATTCCTAACTGATATTCCCATTGATTGTTCGTTATTTGACCGTTAACCCATTCCACTCTTTTTAAACCTACGTAGACACTGAGAGGGAGACAGCACAAATCTGAACAATGCCATTGACGGCTTTTCCCAATTCCTTCCCGTAACCCACCGGCATTTGCACCCTCGCTACACTAATGTTGCATTCCCCGTCGAGTGTAAAA
This sequence comes from Chiridota heheva, assembly GCA_020152595.1. Classification (NCBI taxonomy): domain Eukaryota; kingdom Metazoa; phylum Echinodermata; class Holothuroidea; order Apodida; family Chiridotidae; genus Chiridota; species Chiridota heheva. The sequence goes on from JAIGNY010001371.1 coordinate 482,648, forward strand.
GAACGTTTGCTTTGCATGACGCGCGCAATGGAATCTAGTACGCGTGCGATAGAAAATTGTAATACCAGCGTAGAAGGGATCCAAATGGAATAGTCGAGTTTGTCCGAGGTCAATTGTATACAGATAAAGCCCGTGTCGTCAAACCCGACCATGAGATCTCTAAAAACGGCGTCTAAAATTGTATGAATGCCTGCCAACACATTAAACTGCCCATTCATAAATCTTTGGATTTTGATTGGTTTAAAGACCACAGACCACAGTTTCTACAATCGTACTAAATGTTTTATTAAATTACTCTACTCGCTACTTTTTGAATTTTGAATGTGTCTTTAGCATCGGTCTCAGCACTAACATCCGCACCAGAAGTGGACGGCTGCTGTTGTTTCGGCCGCCCTCCAGCACTACCCCTTTGGATTCTTGCATAACAGCAAATCGTGTGGGTGTTCATATCCTTTTGGGGATGTAAAGTAGTAAAAGGCGACTATACAGGCCCGGACAGTCCTGGCCTGTACAGCGGCCCCTGAGATCCGGGCCTGTATAGCGGCCCCTGAGATCCGGGACTGTATAGCGGCCTCTGAGATCCGGGCCTGTATAGCAGCCCCTAAGATCCGGGCCTGTATGGCGGCCCCTGAGATTTTTCCTCTCGGTCATTGAATTGGTCGGGGTCTGTATATTGACCTCTGAGATTTGTATTCATTTGCATATACTTAATGCTAACTTCGGATTGGTCACTACCTGTATAGCGGCCCCTGAGCTTTTCTCTCTAAGTCATCGGATTGTTCGGGGTCTGTATAGCAGCCCCTGAGATCCGGGCCTGTATAGCGACCCCTGAGATCCGAACCTATATAGCGGCCCCTGAGATTTTCCAGCCAATCACTACCTGTATAGCGGCCCCAGAGCTTTTCTCTCTTTGTCATCGGATTGCCGTCACAAGATATTCTCGACGACGGAGCTTCTGATTGGCCACTATCTGTATAGTTGCCCTTGAGAATTGTTCATCTGGGTCATCAGATTGCCATTACAAGATAGTCTCGATTGTTTCGCAGAGTCCTTTTAACGAGGTGTGTAGCTTTTCCTGACTGGGTGTGTCAGGTGATTATAAAGTACCTCAAACGTGAAATTATTTAATTTCTTTTTGTAGGTCTCTCTCAATATATAAAGACATGTCGTACATGATAAGGATCATTTATGATGACGTCGCATAACGACACGTTAGACGGGACGTTGAAACACCCATTTACCTGTATCATCGCAGGTCCAACGGGATGTGGAAAGACCCGTTGGGTTAAAACATTGTTGGAACGTCGTACATAAATCATCGACCCACCATCTGAACGCATCTATTGGTTCTATGCTGAAAACCACCCGATTATGAAGCGCTGACGCAAGTTTTACCTCACGTGGAGTTTATTGAAGGCCTACCCACCGAAGACGATCTGAAACGTTTGGATCCGGAACGTAATGATATCATTGTCATTGACGATCTCATAAGTGAACTGAATCCCATTGTAACGACACTGTTTACCAAAGGCAGTCATCACCGAAACATATCCGCGTTGCTTCTTGTACATAATTTGTTTTTCAAAGACGGACGTACCCTCAGTCTCAACACACACTATCTCGTCTACTTCAAATATCCGCGCGATGCTTCCTCTATCGATCATTTGGCTCGTCAAATGTTTTCTGGACGGGTGTGTTACGTCCGCGACGCCTACACCGACGCCACACGAAAGCCGCATGGTTACCTGTTCATCGATTTTACCCCTACGACGCCCGATCAATATCGTCTGCAGACCGGTCTGTTCGACCAAAGCTACGTGTATATACCAAGATAAATAAATGGACAACAGTATCGTCAAAAGAGTTTATTTGACGTTATAACGTGGTCCCGCAAAGTGTCGCTAAAAATGAACAATGTTTGGCTTCTAACTTTGACTTTTAAATAATTGTTTGAATTGTAGTGTCTATGTCACTGTACATTTAATTGACTTGTTGCTTATGAGGTTTCTATCATGGAAAAATTCAATGAAGTGTCAGGGTGGCTCGTCCTCTCTGTTTGGGCGTTTCACCCAATGTTACATGCATGGATGTGTAAATACACTTATAGAATACGTTTACCAAAGTGGGGTAATGTCATTTATCATGGAAAAGTGGAGGGGTCAAGAACCCTATCTCAAAGCGATCGCTAAAAGTACATTAAGACAACGTCTTCACGTATTGAACAACGCAAATAAACATTTATTACACTGCTTATGTGAGTGTGCCCTAAACGTATTAGAAGGCAAGGTGAAGTTGAGCCTGTCGGAGAAGAAAGCCATTGCAAGACATCGACGCAAGTTACGGGTGTTAGCCTACCCAAACATCCTGCAAAAGTACGGCGACACGTGTTACGTCAACGTGGTGCAGGGAAAATGTTCAAAACAGTGTCGCCCCGGTACTGAAACAGCTTCCGAGTTTGTTGCCTGCCGTGATCCCTCTCCTGTTGTAATCATGAAGAAGATGATGGTTGTCAACCCGGATGCGTTAACGCGCCAAACGCAGCTGTTTGAAACACCGGAAAAGACCAAGGTGATGGCTTTGAATGAGAAGTTGCGAGAGATTCTGGAATGACGTGATATTACCGACGAGGAAAAAGTCAAGTTGTACAAAAATGCTTTGGTTTTGTACACAACATACCGACGGAAAACGCTGAGCCCGCCGACACCACCACCGCTACCGACACAACCGCCAATCCCCGAGAGACAATTAATCGAAGACGTCATTACCAGCGTACCCAAAGCGTTACGAGCAAAAGCAGAACAGTTAACCAAGACGGTGCTACGCGAGATGACATGGAGTGCTAAAGGTGAACTGATGGTCGACGGACAAGTCGTGCCTGGAGCCCACGTTGTAGATCTGATCAACGACGCAATCTGTTCCCGAAAATCATTAACCCCACAAGGACGCAACGCATTTGTGAAAGGCTTGTCGCGCATCAATGTTCCTCAAGAGTTAATCGGCAATCGTGACGTGTGGGATCGACTTCAACGTTTTTAACGTACAGGGAAATTTGACGATAGCCACCCAGTAGAACGTGAAGGCAACCTTCCCGTAGCAATGGGCATGGGGTCCTGGGAAGACGACGACGACCAAACGTTGGAACCACGCACATCTTTCATGACACGTACTCGACGCAGAGGTCGTTATAAACAAAAGGACCGGTGGTTGCAGTACCCTGAGAGCTAATAAAATACAATCACTTGCATCCTTCTCATTTAGTAATGAAGTAGCTGTCATGGCAAACATATCAGCACCTTTAGCAACTGTAAGCAATTTTCTACAAAATACTACATGTATCAGCGCTTGTTGTAGAAGGACGTGTAATTCATCATGACGACGAAAATATCTGCGACGGAAAAAGAGAAAGTGGAAAAAATCCTTCGAGACATCTACTACGATCCATCACATTCCGCTGGTTTCGCCGGAGTCGACAAGCTACACGCAGTGGTCAAGAAACAGTTTCCCGAATCTGACGAAGACCTCGGTTCGATCTTGGCTTCAAAACCAAGATACGTACACGTTGCATCAACCCTCACGGCGCAGATACCCCAGGAATCGCGTTATCGTGAACGGCACCAACAAGCAATGACAAGCCGATCTCGTCGATCTTAGTGCTTATTCTCGACATAAGAAAGGAGCGAAATGACTTTTGACGTGCATCGATATATTTTCCAAATATGCTTGGGCCATTCCTCTGAAAAACAAAACGGGAGCGTCGCTCCTTGATGCGTTTAAAAAAATTGTTTAAAGAGGCTGGACGTTTACCGCTGAGCTGCAGACAGACAAAGGATCGGAATTTTACAACCGCCAGGTGAAAGCACTTTTGAAAGAAAAAGGCGTCCAACTGTTTTCGACGGAGAACGAGACTAAGGTAAGTGTTATAAAAATTGTTAATCGTACGTTAAAATCGAGAGTGTGGCATTACTTTACGGCCAATGACATGTACAACTACGTAGACGTCTTGTCGGATCTGATGGCGTCATACACTGCCGCGCGCCATCGAAGTATTGAACGAGCACTTAAAGACGTGAATTGGACCAACGAGTTAGACGTTTGGCAAACACTGTACGGAGATGCAAAGTCTACGGTCAAGCCGACATCGACTTTACGCGTCGGAGACGTCGTTCGGTTCAGTATGATGACGCACCCATTTTGAAAAGGTTACCTATCGCAATGGACGGAAGAATTATTTGTGATCGACAAAGTAATCCAGCGACAACCCATCGTGTATACGTTGAAAGATCTTGACGGCGAACTGGTGAAAGGCACGTTTTACCGTGAGGAATTGCAACGGATTGGTAAAAAGGAAGCCGATGTCCTCTACAAAATCGAAAAGATCGTGCGAACCCGCAAACGCAAGGACGGAAAGCTGGAGTATTTGGTCAAATGGTACGGTTATCCCAGCAAATTTAACAGTTGGGTCGATGACGTGGTTAAATTATAATGTGTGACAGTCAAAACCTTCATTAACGTAAACGTCATCGTCATGGCCAAATTGTTCTACATAACTCTACCCAGCAACGGATCCATGGACGTGTTTCCTGACAACACGATCACCGAGTACAAGAACAAACTCCCGAGACATTTGCATTTAAACGGCGAATGGGAAGTCGGACTTGTCGAGTGCACGTACCCGTACTCGTGGTTCCAAATCTGCAACGAAGCCAGCAAGTTTTACTTCAAGGAATTAGCGACGCACTCAAAGTGGAATCCTGTAAAATTACATCCGGTAAAGTCGTTTTTCAATGAACAGGCAATCTTTGACAGAACGTATCTACCAACAACTTTAAATCGAAGAGACGTATTGCGTTTCGACGGTGTCAATAGCAATGGTTAACTGAAAGTACGCGCCTGTCCTAATTGTGAAGTGAAACTGAAAGGCAAGATCACGCAGACAATTGGTGTATCGGACCCACATGTGCTGACGAGAGAATGGGAATACAGACCCTATCCATGGCTGAAGCAGAATGTTCACCAACTATTTGTGTACACAGACATCATCACATCCCATCCAGTGGGAGATCACGAAGTACCGTTGTTGAAGAGTTTCGGCGTCACAATTCTGCCGGATTTTGGCTCGCCCGTGGACGTCGTACCTCCACTCGTCGCCTACTACTTCATCAAAAGGAACCCCATCGACGCGATCGAGATCACCCTCCGCAATGGAACAGGACAAAAAAATTCCGTATACGTCGGGACGTACCATCGTCACGCTACATTTTCATCAACGACGTTCTGCGTGGCTCTAGCTATGAAATTGTGTAGACTGCGCATCAATCCTCATTTACACATCAGATAACATCATGGCAGAACCTTTACCCGTGTTTGCCGGACCTGGAAATCAACGAGGCTACGGTCTCGGAGGAATGCTTTCAGGACTATTTAGGACAACACTACGGTTTATGAAACGGGTAGCTGCGAGCTTGGCAAAAGAAGTCGGTAAAGAAGCGTTGACCACTGGTGCAGGAGTTCTGGAAGAGGTGTTGGCCGGACAAAGCGTGAAACGAGCTGCATCCCGTTGAGCGAAAGCGGCTGGACAACGTGTGACACGCAAAGCCATGGGTCGCGCTAAAGCGTGATTGCAACAGCTTGGTACTGGTACAAGAAACCAACTTCGTCAGCGAAAAGCCAAGATAACAAAGCCGAATAATCCCTTTAGTGATTTTCGTTTGAAACAGTATTTACGTCAACGACCGTCGTTTTACGTCCAACCCCAGAAATAAGAAGGAAAACACTTTGGGTCAATACTCATTTGTCATTTGTCTACAGAACCGTCAACATGGCTCTCGTTCACGCTCACTCTTTACCGTGCTCCAAATCCGAAATGGAATTAGTTACCGTGCCGCCAACGCAGATGGTTATCGAAGACAGCGAGTACGTCGAATACCGTCCGTTCGGAGGTTTGAACGCCACAGGACCTATCAAATTCGTCATCCCCGGAACCGGAACCAAGTACATTGACATCAACAACACCCAACTGTATCTCAAAGTCAAGATTACGAACGCAGATGGGACAAACTGCGACGCATCCGTCAACGACGAAAAAGTGCCCCCCGTCAACCAGTTGTTGCATTGGATGTTTTCTCAAGTGGACGTGTCTCTCAACGGCAAACTCATCAGTGACTCCACACCCACGTATCCGTACAGAGCGATGATTGAAACGCTGCTCAACCACAAAAAATAGGCCAAAGACACCCACCTCAAATCGTAAATGTATTTCAAGGACACCGCCGGTAACATGGATTTCCACGACTTGACGGCTAAAGTCATTTCTAATAATAATAATAATAAATGTTACTTAAATACGCCATTCACCAAAGTACCATAGTGCTTACAAAGTAAATTAAAACAAAATGAAAAATATCAAAATAAGTGGGTCTTTAAGAGTTTGTTTAAATACTGTGGTGGATGGAGAAGTTCTCATGTGGGTGGGTAAAGTGTTCCAGGATCTGGATGCAAGTATTCTAAATCTTTTGTCACCTATGGCAGAATTGGATATGGGTATGTGAAGTCGGGTGGAGTCATTACTCGATCTGAGTTCACGTGTGGGTTTCCTTATCTTGAACATATCCTTTAAATACCAAGGCGCCCCACCATTCAGGATTTTGTAGACAAAAAATAGTGTTTTGTAGCTGACCCGTTTTGATATTGGTAGCCAGTGTAGCTTGCTGATTAATGGACCTAGATCAGTTTGTTTACCAACACCGATTATCAGACGCGCTGCTCTATTCTGGAGACGCTGCAATCTTGTCAAGTCTCAACGAGACATAACAGTAAAGAGTGAGTTGCAGTAGTCCAACCTAGATGTGATTAAAGCACGAGCTAGGTGGTGACATGTATTTGTGTCGATAAATCTTTGAATACGCCGGAGGTTTCTGATATGGTCAATTATTACCCCGACGTAGAACGTCAACATGGCTGGATAAGAAAAGCGAAGAACTGAAAGTGACACCAAGGTTACGGATTGATTTGGATGGTTTGATACTGCTTGACCCAACAGTGATCTCCAACTCAGGTAGTATTCGAAGAAGATGAGGTGAACCAGTTATGAAAAATTCAGTTTTAGTATCATTCAATTTCAAATAATTGACTTTCATCCATATCCTCATTTCAGCAATACAGGAGGATAACTTTGTCATAGCATTTTCTGCGTCGCTGGTGTTGCGAGGGTTGCAGGAGAAATATAATTGTGAATCGTCAGCATACATATAATAATTCACTCCATGTTGTTTTGCAATGTCACCCAGTGGTGCAGAGAAAACCGGGAACAGCAAGAGTCCCAATATGGAGCCTTGAGGGAGTCCATAGTTATGTGTTTTTGGTTTTGATAACTCATTAGAGACACGCACAGAGCTCTTCCATCCTGTAAGGTAGGACAAGAACCACCTAAGACAAATAAGTAGGGTAGCATGGTGTACAGTATCAAATGCAGAGCTTAGGTCCAAAAGGACCATTAAAACAACTCTTTTTTAATCCACTTCTCGTAAAATGTCGTTCTGAATTTTTAAGAGAGCTGTCTCCGTGCTATGTTTAGCACGGTATGCTGATTGTAGTGGATCCATCAGATTATTGTTATTGAGGTGGTTGATGAATTGAGTGGCCACACATTTTTCAATTACCTTTGCATTAAACGCCAAATTGCTAACTGGCCGATAATTCTTTAGATCCTCCTTATTTAAAGCTGGCTTTTTCAGCAAAGGTTTGATGACAGCAAAATGTGCATCATCAGAAAAGACTCCTGTATCAAATGAAGCGTTGACAATATTGGTTAAGGTTGGTAGATAATGAACGGGTGTTTCTTTAATAACCAAGTTGGTTGAGGGTCAAGTGAGAACGATGCATTAGACATGAGTGAAATAAGTTTATGGACGTCCATTTAAGTCATTTGGTGAAATTCAGAAAAAGTTTAAGAATCGTAAGGTGGATCATCAAGTGCATGAGGGTCCAGTGTCACGTTGGAATTATTCATATCTAAACGAATATCTTTAATCTTGTTCGAAAATAAATCAGCAAAGCGGTCACTCAACTTATGAGGCTCGATGTGATTGAGAAGGAATTTGATTTGGTTGTTTAAAAGGGAGTTTGCGATCTAAAAGACAGTTTTGTTGTCGGCATTGTTAAGTTTGCTAGCGTAATGTAACTGCTTTGAATGTATGGTTTTGGAAACTAGAAGTTTATAAGCAGAGACAAATGCTTGGCGATCAGCTTCAGGCTTGAAACATTGTTTCAACAATACCAAAGGCAGCAAAGTCTTCGAAATGATGGGCCTGATTCATGCTGACATATTTGCACAAAACAACGTGTTATTACGCGGCGTGGAAGTACGACTAAAGTTACGTCGCACCAAAGACCCATTTTGCTTGATACCAGGAGCTAAAAAATGCCAATTTTCGAGTACAAATCTTAGACGCCATCCTGTACATGCGAAAGATGACGTGTAGCAACACCCACGTGTTAAACGACATCGCTATGCTAAACCAAGAACCAGCTAAGTACAAGATTCGACGCACCGTCCTCTGCAATATCGCCATCCCGATGGGCACCCAGAATTTGCAACGGGACAACGTGTTTTGGGGTGAACTACCTTACACAATGTTTGCGTTTGATCTGACACCTGATGGATCTAATGGACAGCATTATTCAGTCAACAAAAGAGGCAACTTATGTCTGGATCTAAAGTTTGGAGCCGTACTACCGACTACCACAAACCTCCTCATCTACGCTGAATTTGACAACATCATCGAAATCGATAAAAACCGTAACAAGTCTCTATGACTTTACCAATTAGTCATGGAAACGACCGACCTGATACATCTCTTGAATTCCGATGCATTCACACACTGGTTAATGTGCGACGTGTACAATGGCGCTCACGCGGCCGATAAATTACACGAGCCGCTTCATCGCCCGACCGCATTGGTAATCAAGACGGATCCGAGCTGGAAACCGGGCCGGCATTGGATTGCCATTTACATTCCCGAACGAGGACCCTGGTAGTATTTCGATTCTTATGGTGAATTGCCTAATGTTCCTGCTATACGAAATTATCTGAAGGGAAAACCGGTAATCTACAATCGCAAACCACTCTAAAGTCCGGGATCAGAGGTGTGTGGCCACTACTGAATCTACTATTTAATACACCGAGCGCGAGGAAAACCCATCACGGCACGGTTTGGAGAGGATGTGGAACGTAACAACGAGGACGTGCATGCATTCATACGACTTCATTACGAAGGACTATAGATTAAACGCCAATAAACTACTAAAGATTACTTTCAAAAGACGATGAGCATCCAAAATGACCGGAGTCGGAACGGTTAACCCCGTCTCCTCGTCGTAACGACAGACTCCAAGTAAAGTAGTGAGTCGTTGAAAAAAGAGGGCGCTGTATCGCAAACTTATTAGTGTTTTAAAAAAAGTAATCGGATCCCGCGAATTGCTGATGTTACTTTTGTTTGTACATTTGTTACTTTTAAAATTTCATTTTAAATATTCATTGTCTAATTACTGAATTAATGATATTTTTAGCGTTTGATCAAAGGTCCGTATTTAACACTGTCGGCCCAACTGGCCATCTGTTCGGCTTTCGCTCGAGTGCTCATATCGGTCCGAGGATCATCATCGTCCACCGGGGCCGGCAGTTTCAGAGCATCAATGAAATTAGCCGTTTGTTGTTTCACCGTTTCTCCCCCTTGCCCCCTCCGCCCCTACCCCCTCCCGACGACAAACGGGGCGGCTTGTACAGCTGATTGCCCAATCGCCATTTTGGCCGCGGCCAGATTCAGTTCTTTATAGTTGTGTTTTAACAGCATGGCGTCCATATCGGACGGCTTAAGATGTAGCTTCTGCAAAAGCGTTGTATTTTGTTCTTGTAACTCGCCAATGCGTTTTTCGAAACCCTTGACCATTTTGAACGTGGCCATCAAACCCTCAAATCGGGTGGCCGGTATCATGAACGATTTTTGCATGATTATACAATTTTGTGTAGGGCGCGAAAAAATAGCAACCCAATCGGCTTTTGTATCAGTTTAGTCAAATATTTCTTTTTAGTGGGGACAGTAACATCGACCGTACCGATCACATCAAAAATGTTCTTATACTTCTTTTTTTAAATCGTTCCTCCTCTTTTTCCTGAGGATCCAAGAAGTAACACGCGCGGGTGGTCAGCCACTTAAAAGATTCTGCATCCGCATTAGACAAAAGAAATACAAGCAACGTTTTACCTCCTTCAGCGGCGAGTCCAAAGCCTCTTCATGGGATTCCTCTCCCATGCTATTTATCAAATACTATGCTGTAGTCCTTTTCGCCCAAAACAGCGGCTCGCAATTTAATATCTTCGTGGTGTCTCCGGACGCTTATCAATCAACAAATACCCGTAAGGCTCTCTCGTCGCCTCTTTATATGCATTAACGATCAACTCTTTTCTACCCATCTGACTACCCATTTTACGTATCTTCTGCTCGTCCCGGTTATATCTAAACAGCACTATGTACTGAGCATTTCGATCAATCGTTAAACAGTCTTTAAAGAACATGTTTTGAACTAACAACATGACCGACATGTTCAAGTGATGGGACCCTTTGGTGAACAGATCGTTGATCAACAATCTGTTTTTCCCCTTGTATAAATCACTAAGTAAATAGTCTGAAACGACGACGGTATTTTCTTGGCTGATTTCATCGAGAATACTCGCATCAGGCACCCCTGGAATAAAATCTATCACGACCTCGTTTTCTAGCAATTTTGTTTCTAAATCGCTAAACATTTTAGGTTGTTTGACCCCGTAATGCCAGCGTACGTGTTGCACAGATGGTTCGATGAAATCGTTAGTCAATAACTACTTACCGAAACAAGTTTTCCCCGAGCTTGTCGGCCCAGAGATTAGGCAGGTGCTCGGATGAACGAATTTTAGTTCATAGGAGGAAGTCATTATCGGTTTCGCTATGGCTCGTTTCCTGCTTTGGCCACAAACTGTCAGCCTCGTCTTAATTTTCAAAACAAGGCTTTTTCATGTTAAATGGTTCGCTTTTGAGTTTTAAAGAAAAAACTCAATACAATTGTTTGCATTTTCAGCAGCTTATGTGAACCATTGTAAATCATGTTTCTCGTGTTTTTTCACCTCCCACCACCCACATCCCACGCCCACCATACTATCACCAACACCTGGAAAACATCCCCTGGACGGCAGAGACACCGTGAACAAGATGGCAAACGCAACACTCCCGACGACGAACGCAGCACCGTGGAACGGCGATCGCACCCCTGAACGTCGGTTGGAACACCCCATAAACCGGCGAACATCCCCTTAAACCGGCGTTTAATTGGTTATTTTGACCGGCGAACACCCCGTAATCCGCCATCTTTGACGGCGAACATCCTACCCTGGACGGCGAATGCACCAATAATTATCCGGCGAACACCCTATGAACGGCGGAAACACCCCGTGATGAAAAAGCCTGTTAGGACCTATCTAGTCGATAGCGAACGCAACAGTATTACTTGGGTGTTCGCAGGCAGCCCGCACCTTCACACCCCTTATTACTCATGTATACCATACCTTTCATTGGAAGAATTTGTATACCATAAGAGTTGTATACAGAGCGCATAGGCTTACTGCATTTGCTGGTATCAAAATATGCAAAAGGAAATTAAAGAATTATATAAAAACGACTGGATGAAAGGTTAAAGAATCGATACTTTTGTGAGCTACAATATCGGAAAATCTGTTTTACCAATTCAGCTCCATAAGAGATATTTAGTTTATTTCTGTTGATTATTTCCTTCTCAACTTCTCAACCCTCCCCTTTTTCAATGTTTGGATTTGGAGGAAACTGAGAACGTCAGTGAAATTGTGCCTCATGGATGCTCTATCATGCGTTCTTATTTTTTGGGTTGAACAACAAGATTCGTTTTGAATTGCAACACACCGCTTGCTTTGTCGTAAAAGCAGTGACGACACGAGTGACGAAAGAGGTGGGGAAATAGGGGAAACGTCCCACCAAATTCATATAAGTAAAAATGGCTTGCATTAATCAAACAATGCTTCCTGTTTTGCTTTTTGAGTACACATACTTCGAGCATAAAAGAGGTTATTTCGGGCAGATGTACAGAAAACTGCTCTCATTTCACCACTGCCACGTTCTGCATCATAATTTTTGTGCCCCCACTTCTCGAAGAAATTAATGTATTTTCATGGAAATATTTTGTTTTTTGTCTTTACCGGCATATGTTTTCTTATATCTGTCAATATTAAAGGACTGGTGCTTTAAACTGATGTTAGACACTTACTGAATACATTATCCGGCCTATTTTTCCGAAATGATAATTGGAAGCGTGTGAAAATTGCGCTATTTTGAAGTTCAGAATAATCACTTTCTGTGGCGTCACATATTTAAATAAATTCATTTAAATATGTGACGTTGCAAGTTGTAGACCCCACAGAACTGTATGTGTAAACGCGTACAAAGTAATTACAGAACTAAAATGTCGTCAGCAAAACGATCCGAAATATCATCATATACCTTAGATACAGAAGATTCCTTTTGAGAACTTGTCGGAGACATTATAGACCCCCATAGTATACCTGAAGATGCAATTCAACTATAAATATTCCTGAGATATTACCTGAAAGTTAACCACTCTGAGCCGGTTGAACGCGAAGTTCCAGACCTAGTCCTGTGTGTACATGTATAACAACAAACCCTTCCCGAAAGCTTCACAAGACCGCAGATTTAAGGTAACTTACGAATACATTTTGAAAATAATTAGTGCCTCTCAGTCTCATCTGGTTCATGCACTAATTCATACAATTCTCTCCTTTTCATCTAAGCTATACCGTCATGCAATCTATTTCACAGATATCACCAAAAGAAAGCTAAAAGTTTAGGCCTGCAACTGGTCTCAATTTAGTAGTATCTGATGAATACACACAATACACTAATACACGCATTGTGTATGTGTATTCGTACGGCCAATCGGAGATCACTATCCAACTTGACACGTCACAAAATTTTAATAATATAAATTAGAATAGGAAGTTGAATTGTTCATATCAGCGAAAAAAATGTTTTGTCTAAGATTGTAAAAGACTGAGAGATTTTTCGAACTACATAAGTATCAGAAGGTCGTTCCAAATTAGAAAATACATTAGTTGATACCAAAATTGCTAACATGTAACTAGTTCTTTTACTTAACGTTTAGGTCATATATAGACGCTGCTTTAAAAGTCACAGCCTCATGGATCAAATCAGCTAATGTTATACCAAGGAATGTTCGAAGCAAGAATGCTGATGATTAAAAGATTAATGGAGTCTGGCATCTTATATGAAGTAGGACTTCAGATGAAACAAAATGGTGAAGAAATCGTTCAAAATCTTATTCTGTTAAGGAGGTATTTCAGTTTAAAGCTCTGTCTTATCTGTATAGAAATGACTGGTGTACTAAGTCTACTATGAAGTTGGCATCTTCATCCTCACATTCTTAACAAATGTTAATGCATTTTAAAGAAAGTTCATTCAATTGTTTCCCTATCTAAATTAGTATTCCTTGAACTTTCTTCAGGTGGTATATAATAATAATGATAATAATAATAATAATAAATTAACATTTATATAGCGCCCAAATTATAAAGATGTAAAACATACTATACTCAGTGGCGCTGTACATGAAAGAATACGTAAGACAAACAAAATACAAATTACAAACTATAGCACTTATGAAAAAAGAAAGGACTTTAAACCTTTTTTAAATGATTCTAATTAACCCTTCAACGCATCTTAGGTCTGTAGGAAGAGCGTTTCATAGAACTGGAGCAGAACATTTGAAGGCTTGTGGCTCGATAGTTTTTGTGCGAGAACAGGGTACTTTATATAAATTCGTGTTAGAGGATCTCAGAATTCTTGCAGGTACGTAATCAGTTAAAACATATTTTAGATACTGAGGAGCAAGTCCATGCCTGGCTTTGAAGGTGAGCAATATGATTTTATATTCAATTCTTTGCTCAATTATTAGCCAGTGTAGGTCCTTAAGTACTGGTGTAATGTGCTCAAATTTATGCTTGTTTGTGACCAGCCTGGCAGCAGCGTTTTGAATATGCTGCAATTGATTAATTTCATGTTTTGGTATACCATATAAAACACTATTGCAATAATCCAAATTTGAAGTGATGAAGGCATGTGCAAGAGTATTCATACATGTATTACTAACATATTGTCTAATTTGTTTAAGTTTAAATAATTGACCAAATGCTTTAGAGGAGATTTGTTTTACATGCAAGTTCATTGACAGGTTATTGTCAAAAATAACCCCTAAGTTGTTCACGTTTAAAACTGGTTTTATTTCAGAGTTACCAACAGTTTTACAATTAATGTTAATCTTTGATAACATTTGACTGGTACCTATTAGCGTGAACTCGGTTTTTGAATAATTTATTTTTTAGTTTATGAGTTAACATCCAGATTCTGATGTCGTTGATACATGTGCTCATAGTCTAAACAGTTGATTGTTTATTTACATCTTTTCCAGGCCTAAAAGACAAAGTTGGTGGTCATCGGCATAGCCACCTACAGACGGTAGATGTCTATCAATAACATCATAAAGCGAGCTGAGATAGCCTAAGAATAGCACAGGGCCTACACAACTGCCCTGGGGAACACCATAATGCAGTGTGAAATGCTCAGACAATTCGTTATTTATTTGTACCTGAAGTTTATGATCGGAGAGATGGCTTTGGAACCATCTCAATACCTCATTTCCTAGACAAATTTGTTTCTGAAAATATCACTTAAAATACAAAAATCTACAGTATCAAAAGCGGCGCTTAAGTCCAGCATGATTAAAAGTACAACGTGTTGTTTGTCCATTTCCATGAGAATGTCTGAATGGACTTTTGTAATAACTGTTTCGGTACTATACCCCCCCCCCATCCTGCTTGTAGGCTGAATTATCAGGCGAATTGAGGGCATGCTTCGCAAGGTGATTGTTCAATTGCTCCATTGAAGCTGAATCGATCAATTAAGATACAAAACCTAAATTGCTGATGGGTCTGTAGTTCTTAAGCTCCAAATGTAAGCCAGATTTCTTGAGAAGTCAGCCTTCTTCCATGCTGTAGGAAATGTTTCTTGTTGCAAAGATAAATTGATAATTTTGGTTAATATAGACAGTATGTCATCAATTATTGTTTTCAAGAAAGATGTAGGTATTGGATCTAGGCAGCAAGTTTTACAAGCTGATTTCATGATCAATTTGCGAACATGTGAAAAATGTGACCAGGATATGTCATCAGTGATATAAGTATCATAGTCAATCAACGGTTTAAGACCTTCGTCTTAGACAATTTTGTCGATATCATCTCGTATCATGGGTATCGTAGATGTGAAAAATTCTCCAAAATCATTTTCTATTTGTACTTCAGAAGTATGATGTGGTAGAGGATTGTCTTTTGTTTTACCAGCAATCATGTTAATAGCCTTGAATAACAATTTTTGATCCGTTCCACACTCATTAATCATGTTCAAATAATATGTGTTTTTTGCCTGGTGCAGCTGTGTTACATATTCATTTCTGGCCTGTTTGAAATCAGCAAGGGCCTCAGCAATTTTACTGTGTTTTTAAATATTTTCCTTTTTCCTTCAAGATAATTTGATTTTTTTCAAACGTGCACAGTACCACTGTTTACTTGGAATTACTTTGATATATTTCACCACAATAGGTGCATGCTTATCAACTAGGTTTTTAAGAACAGTGTCATAGCTGTTAGTAAGAGAATCAATGTCTTCAAAACATGTTGTATATAACGATGACATATGTAGATTATATACTCTTCCTAGATTTATTTGTACTACTTTTTTGACATCCCATGGTTTTCAAGCCACAAAATCGCAGAACAAATTGTGCTAGAATACATAAAGACTTTGAGAAATCTGATCACATTATAGACCGATTTTAGTTGTTGCTACACAAATAATACCACACTTTAAGCTTAGATATCTCCGAGAATAAGATTTGTAAATGCTTTCTTCACCAATTTGTTTCTTTTGAAGTCCTCTTTCGCTTGACCCCTGAAATAATCCTTTAAACGTTTTAAAATGAAATGGTTCTCTAGCTATAAACAAGGGAATTAATCAAATTCATTTAATGGCTTTCTTAATGAGCTCACTTTCAACTATTCATGGGATGAAACTTCTTCCAAGCACTGACAAATGCATGACGACATTGAGCTGTCTGCCCAGCAGCCCAGTCATACATTTCATACATCACAAACTGACACATGTCAACAAGTCTGCTAATGCATGAGTTACGCACTTCTTTCAAACTTCAAAAGTGATCTGCTCAGTTTTATACTCTTTCTACTGATATATAAATTGCTACATGTCTATAGACATTTAAATATAATTTGCTTGTAATGTAGATATTTTCCTTCTGTAATCGTTGTAGACTTTTATACGATTTAAAGGAGTACTAGACCGAAAAGTGAAGGTGTAATTTAGGGGTCCCCCAAAAAATTGAACGCTTATCTAAGCACGCAACGGTATAGCAATTTTCTGTTTGATATGAATGTTCAAGTAACCTTTGCCCTTATATCGTCTGTGGCTATAGAGGCATGAAGTGTATCGATCTGTTGTGAATAATACACAATTTGCAAAAACGAGCACCCTCACTTTTCGGTCTAGTGTTCCTTTAATTGTATCCTGACCAATTACCAAGAGGTCGCAGCTACCGGAAGTAGATGCGCGGTCATCCGTTTCCAGTAGAGGCAATCATCTGCATGTCTCACACACTCTTTAAGGTTGAGACCTGTAAAAGAAATGTTACATTATTATATATATATATATATTTTATGTCAGTCAGCCAAGTCCTCCGTGATCTGCCTCGGGGCCGTCTGCCATTCACCTTCCCCGTAATGAGTAACTTCTGAAGTTTGTCGCCCCTTACAACATGTTCAAAATACCTGAGTTTCCTTTGCAGCTTTGGGCTATTAGGTTATTGAGGTTTAAGCATTTTTCCTTTATTAAATTGATTAAAACATCTTACAGTCCGGAAGCATGCCTATTAATAGGAACATGTATAACACACGAGAATATTGAAGTCATGCAGCCATATTGTTCAGAAGTTGCGATAAAATGTCAGTTTATAATTTATGTACTTGATATATTACAAATTAGTGTGTTGAAAAACATTTGGATTTTCAAAATGGCCATTTCGCGCCTAAAAGCCTAGCTCTATTGTCCATTTTTTTTTTTAATATTTCGAAATAATCGGGAGTGGAAAAGTTGTCGCCATGACAGTAAGGAAGGTATTTTCATGAGTTTAAGTT
>JAIGNY010001371.1:505000-515000 GCA_020152595.1 Chiridota heheva
ATTGCTAATATGATACTCAACATCAACTTCCACAACAACTAAGGTTTTCAGAATAAAGAAAATAAAGACGAAAAGTCAGACCCGACCTGGCTATTTATCAGGTCGGGTCTGACTGTTTGAAACTTTAAGGAGCAGAACAACTAATGGACATTGGGATCTACCCTACCTCATTTTCTCCTCGGATTTGGACAAATTTGAAATTTTATCTTGGGGATCTTATTGCGAAGTCGGGGGACGAATTAGTTTGTCCTCCCCGCGGCGTTGGTAGTAGGGAACCTACACAACCCGGGAGGGGGGTGTGAGGGGGGAATTTCCATATGTGAAGTATATATAAATGTGCCGCCCAAGCAGTTGCCTTTTTTTTCCAGAATTTTCGTAGTGCAGGTATCAAAAATCCAAATCTCTCATACTGCTGGTCTAAAAGAAAATCATATTTTCGTACTGCAGGTATCAAAAATCACTTATTTTCATACTGCAGTTATCAAAATCATAAACTGTCATACTGCAGTTACCAAAAAAATCTCTCATAGTGAAGTCCAATTTTGAAATTCTGAGTGTCACATACCTACCACTTTAGTATGAAAGTGCCCCCTCCCCCACCCTTCTTTCTTCTCCTCCGGACCTACACCAACCCCCAAGTTCTCCTATTTTGGAGGAATTGGACAATCGATCGAAGGGGGAGGGGAAATCATCACCAGTTCCACCGTGGCGCCGCTACTGGCATTTACATACAAGAAAGGAATCTCCTAAATTTTCAAGATATATTTGCAAATAAAGATATCATCAAAATTTCTCTTTTAATCAATTTGCTTTTGTCTTGCAGCGAATGTACAGTTTTCTTACGGCGAATAAACCGTATGTAGCACATTCGTCAGCGCTTTATCATTTCACAACGCAATCAAATCAATATTCTTATGTAAAATAGTGACGAAATTCAGTGTACTGTAGTTGACGCTGCATATTGACATTCCATTGATCGTTCTGTGATGTTTGCCAAACACCATCTTATAATATTTGCCAAACAGCTTGTTATGATTACACAAAATCAAAATAACTAATTATACAGATATTGTGCACTGACTTGTGAAGTCCAGAAATCAATGTATACAAAGATTAGACATTGTTCTATTTCGCAATTAGTACAGTGCAAAATTGATTTTCTTAAAAATTTGGATGTGCCTATAGAGTATAGAAAATAGTGTAGATTATCAGGAGTTGTTAGCAGGGGTGTCGGAAGGAGCTCGGGCAAGGGAAAGGGGGTTTGGGGCAGAAATTCAAGTTAGGGCACTTTTTTACAGTAATTGAGGGGCACTTCTCATTTTTAGAAAGGGCTACTTTTGTCAGTTTTCGAAGACGTGCCCTCTGACCCCACTTCCTACACATATGGTTTGAGCATATGGTATAGGCGGTATTTGGGGAGCAAGCGGCGCTTGCCGCACCTCCACTTTCTTCCAAATGAAGACTTTTGGTAGGCTAATCCCGCCTATGGGCAGATGGGTTGAAATTGGGGAGCTAATACCAACATCGGCAATTGCCCATCGGGCGAATAGTAAAATTGTGAAAATTGCTGATTAGTGGGGATCACGTCCCCCTCCCACCACGGCCCTCTGTGCCGGACTCTTGGTCTATGCTTATGTAGGATTTGTGAGTGAGTGGATTTATATTTGCTCTCAAGCTCCAAGAAGAGAAGAATGACCTAGAATAATTTCATATAACTGTTAAAAGGGCACCTTCTGCCTAGTCTGCCCTTAACTTTCAAAAGAGCGCCTCCTCTCTTTCGCCCCATTACTCTATGGCAAGAAGGGGGGGAGGGGGAGGGAGAAGTTTCCCACGTGGTTCCGACATCGCTGTTTGTGACAAGCTCAGTGGTTAGGTGGTATGTTTTTGGTGAAGCTGGGACAAAACATGGGTGAATGGAGTCAGACTTATCCGTTATTAGTAATGAATGCCTTAAAAGCTACTCAGGCAGTCAGGCTATTGAAACTCTATTTGTCAATTTTTTACGCAGTCGTAATTATTAACTCGCAGGTACAAGTTAAAACTGTAATAACGAATAAGTAAGTTACAATTACGAAGAATTTTAACTGTTTATGTCGCAATTACGAGATAACAACTATATTTACGAGTTCTTGGGTCGTAACTACGAGTTCGTGAGTCGTAATTACGAGGCCAAATTTGGTTTTAGATATGTATATTTTTCGAAAACGAATTTTGGGTGGTATTTTTGATCTTCCGTTGTTACCGTCACACTCGATCGTTCACTAAATAATTCATTCTGCGAAACCAAATTTAGATGACGTCAGGGTTTTCCCAATACACATGGGTTGCGTTTTTGTGAAGATATGACACGTAATGACACTCAATTGCATATATATCATGAGTATATAGCACGAGTAACTGGAAATGTGATTCTGTACGAAGATGTTCTGTACTTCAAACAATAACATACATGTACATGCATGTTGTAAACTGAACTATCAACGTACTGTTATCAACGTGTTGGGGAAATTAGATAAATCTGCAGGGGAGAAAACAATGACTTTCGGAAATTTTCAAAGAAAGAAATGTACTAAGACTATCATCGCTTTTTGGTGATAGGTACGATGTCGTATTTCCCTGTTATGCCTATGGTGCATATCTCTTTTAAACATAAATTGGGTGTGTTTGTGTCAGTGTATGTGGTTGGGGGGAGGGGGGAATACGAAACAGGTATTTATTTTAGCACATTCAATTCCCTATTGAAAAACTTGATCAGACTTTTCACTATTTTGTGCTCCCCTGTTCTATTATAATTTATGGTGATATTTCTTTTTATTTTGCCGCCATATGAAATAAGAAATAAATTGGATAATTGTTACATATTTCATAAATCCAGAGATTATAGTTTTCATCTGACAAAGGTGTCGTAATAATCATTAGTGGGAACTTTCGGGAAAAGGGAAAACTTTGTTCTTTTCTTCTCCAGCCAATACCGATAATTGGTTTGAGATGATTCTGTGGCTTGTATAATACCGGGCGGCGGAAACAAGTTGGGGTTCTCGCCGCATCCTACGTGCTGCTCTGTACGTCGCTGTTTTTGCTTTCAACCTGTTACAAGCTCAAATCAATTCTAAAAGTACGCCGCTTTTTAAGTATACTGGCATTACCCCTAGCCCTGAAACGCTGCTTTTAACATATAGTTTCGAAAGCAACGGTGAAAGTGCGGTGAAAGAGGGAACTGCTTTGCTCCGCCCCTCGTTGCATTGATTCTTCGTTTGACTCAGCAGCGCAGGGGTATCTCATCACCCACTCAAGCTGTGGATGTATATGCAATCGCGTGCCGAGTTGGAGACAGCAACGCATGGTGTGGATCGGAAAGAGAACTGATTGCTACGTCTCACGTTACATTAATGTTTCATTGATATTCGCGTGCTGACTTTTCGTAGGCAACGTACTGTACGATTAAAGAAGGAACTAATTTGCTACGTCCTACGTTGCATCAAAAAAGTGCAAATGGCAGTTATGTAGTTAGAAGGATGCTTTAAAAATTTGTTTTGAAGGAAATAAGGAGAATTTGAGAGTTTTCCCGAAAAGAGTGGTGGTCCGTAAATGAAAATGCAAGAGGTGGCCCGTGCTCTCGACAGGAAGAAGGAAGAAGACTTGAACGTCTATTGTCAGGTAGCATAGGCATACGGGCCAGAATGTATTAAAAGATGCAAAGGAAATCTAACTGCCTAACGAATGATGTAAAAAGATACAAACGACTGGATGGATTTGATGAAAGGTTACAGAATCGATACTTTTGTGAGCCTGCAAGTTCTAGCCATAATTTTGGATAAATCTGTTCGAACCATTCAGTTTCATAAGAGGTATTTAGTGTATTTCTCTTGATTATTCCTTCCACAACTTCTGACCCCTCCTGTTTTCCAATGTTGGATTTGGAGGAAACTGGGGACGTCAAGAAAATTATGCCTCATGGATGCTTCATCATGTGTCCCTACATTCTGGGCTGACAATTTAAGTTTTGAATTGCAACAGCTTATATAAGCAGTGGCGACACGAAAGGAGTAGGGAAATAGGAGAAGCGTTCAATCAGGCTGCTTATTGAAAATGGCTTACATTAATCAACCACTAATTTCTGTTTCGATTTTTTAATCTATTTTTTTTAAGCCTATGTAAGACCCTTGGGGGGGCCCGCTAAAATTATTTGTAAAAAATGTAATACATGTTCTTAAAATCATCTTTGAAAAAGAGAAGTAAAAATAATAATGACAGAAACGAAAT
The DNA here is from genome assembly GCA_020152595.1 of Chiridota heheva. Taxonomy (NCBI): domain Eukaryota; kingdom Metazoa; phylum Echinodermata; class Holothuroidea; order Apodida; family Chiridotidae; genus Chiridota; species Chiridota heheva. Next base: position 509,264 of record JAIGNY010001371.1, read on the forward strand.
TCAGATTGCTCTGAATGGCACTAAATTGTAGACCATGGCAGCATGATTAAAAAGGGGCCGCTTTATAGGGTTATCAGATCATGACATAAGAATTTTCAGTCAAAGTAGGAAGTCATAATTAATGAAAATTGTATATTTTCAAAAGGCCACGTTCATATACAGATTCAGCCTAAAGCTCAACAGCGTAATCCGCCACTGAATAAATGTTCGAAGCAAGAATGCTTAAATGGATTAAACGTTTTTAAATGAAATGGGTTTAGAGAAGATATAAACTAGAGAATTGATCAAATTCATTTGTATGGCTTTCTGAGCTCACCTTCAACTATACAAGTGATGTAGCTTCTTCTCATTTAACACTGAATGATGGTGTTTTTATGAGGTACCTTATAAAAAGTTACGTTATAAATTACCCAGGTTTTTTTTTCTTCTAATTGGTTAGTATAGAGCGGCAACATTATAGCAAATTGCTGTAAGATATATTAAAACCAACATTGTAGCAAAATATCTTATTAGAATCGGATGGACATTGACCATTTTATATCCCAGGCACCAATTTGTATGTTTTATGAAAACTTTGTGATGTATAACAGGGCAACCTTGCTATTTTCTTTGAAATCCTTTGTTTTCAATTGTTTATCATTATTCAATCAAATTTAAAGTGGAGCAGCAAGTTCCGAATAATATTTCAAAAGTCTTTGCGATTGCTCCCAGTAAATTCTAGCAGGAATGGACTTTACCATAATTTCAGTGATTAAAAGTTAGGAAGGAAATGTAAAGAATTGCACCAAGATATTGAGCTGTCCGCCCAGTAGCCCAGTCATACATTCAGAGGCCTACATCACAAATTTTGCATGAGTTAAACACTTCTCTCAAAATTCAAAAACTGATCTGCTCAGTGTTGTACTCTTTTTACCGATATAAACCATTGAATATGATTTAATTTGTAATCCAGATATTTTCCTGCTGTAATCATTGCAGTCTTTTATACAATTTAATTGTATCATACCGTAGCAGTTTGAGAGTATGACTTGTGACTTGACTAGACTTGCCGAAAAATGACTTGTGACTTGACTTGACTTGCGAGCAAATGACTTGTGACTTGCCAACAACTGACTTGTGACTTGACTTGACTTGCAAAGATATGACTTGGTTACAACTCTGCATCTTAGTCTATTTTGGGGCATCAAAGACGTGAAATCGTCGGAAATTCCGGGGCTTCGCTCCATGGAAGCACTTTGCCAATGGGCCCAGGGCCCTTTAAGCGCACGCATTGTTCTCCTCTTGAATGTCATGCCACAAATCCAAAAACTCTGGCGACTCCACTGCAGGCCACCAGGGTGTTGTTAACTATACTTAATAAATGACGATGCAAATCCATTAGCGAGGTAAATGCAGCGTGACCACGGACACCAAAGGTGCAGGGCTGTTGGAGACTTCAAATTATTGCGGGGGAATGGTGAGGGATGATGACATCGAATGTGATCGTTACACATTAGCGGCGTACTTCGATAAAAAAGATTCTTGGGGATTTGTCCCCTGTACCCCCACCGGGGCTTCGTCCCTGGACCCTACAAGGGACCCTTTAGCGGGCCCTGGACCCCATGCCGTTTGGCTTTGCGCTACGAAACAATGACGCCGTACGTCATATACGTAACACTTTTTCGGCAATAATTCCTTCACACCCCCAGTCACAATTACCTCGGTACGCCCCTGAATGTTAAAGATTTGGAATATTTTGTGATGTTTTCAAAAAATACTTTCTAATATGTCTCAGAAGAGGGTACTTTCCAATTGGGTGCACCAGAGGTTTTGTCCTTTTGATTTTCTTTTTTTTTGGGGTGGAGTGAAAAGTTGTTATACACCCTCACCAAATCACTAAAATTTTGGCATGGGTCCATGGTAAATTAGTTCCCGATGAAATTTTCACTGAAATGATTCTCGCCAAGTTTGGATATGCATAGTCAAGACCTATCGCTTCTCTACCATTCCTGAAATGTTCAAGTTTTCAGCTTCTTGTCCCATGAAGCAGGACTTCTCAAAAATATCTTTATTAGCCTTAATTTTCTCTTGGTGTTCTTAATTTCGGCAAGCGCAGTAATACCTAATTACTAATTAGTGTCGGGCTACTTTGGACCGTCTTCATTATGGCTGACGGCTCGTCACTTTCCGATGCAACGTGAGACGGAGTAAAGTATTTACCTATTTCACCGCCCCATACGTTGCTTCTAAAAACCCCAACGAATATGTGTATATCAAAAATTTGTTTTGTCAAATAGCAACTCCCTGATTTGACGAAATATGAGACCTGCATTGTTGTGCTAACGGCATAAACGTAATGCAACGTGGAACGGAGCAGAGCATGTCTCTCTTTCACTGCACCATACGTTGCAGTGAGAAACCAGGCAATCGCCACTTGAATACGTATATATAAACAGCTTGATTGGGTACAAGGAGGGACGCCCGGCATTGTTGTGTTACTGGCTTTGAATTAATACAACGTGGGGCGCAGAACATCAGTTTCTTCTTTAACCGCACCATGCGTTGCTTCCGGAAAATCGGAAGGCGATTACATATGAATCCTGCATCCACAATTGATTGGGTGGTATGATCCCTGCGTAGCATTAAGTGGAATTGATGCAACGTGGGCGTTAAAGCTGCCGTCATGCGTTGGCACTCTGCAGGTATGTGGAATCAGGGTCGTAGCTAGCAGGAGGATGGAGGGGGGGGGGGGAGGGCGGCAATTGCTCCCCACATTTTTCGCCGATTGTGAATTCCCACACGTAAGGTATATCCACAACGTAGGAACAGAAGTCATTTTGCCTCGTCAGACCCACCATGCCCATGTTTATCCTATTTTGTCCCCCTATAATTTGTTTCTAGCTACAGCCCTGTGCTGAATGACAAGCCCAGGCGGTGGCCAAGCCTCCCAGGCCTGCTACGTTGCTTCATATTATAATAAGAACTAATTTACCATGCATTGAATCAACCAGAACATTAAATGGCAACTCAAACTATGAGAGGCCGTTTTGGTAAAATTATTGGTAAAACTTGAAAGTATTCTAGACTTAGAGAAACAACTGATAAAACCGAAAAAAATCAAATAGTATATGACAGTATATCTGTCTAAATAGTGTAGAAAATACAAAACAGGAGTAATAGATATAAGTATCCCATATCTAAAACAAAACAAATATTGGGGAAAACTCTGGAATCGATTAACAACGAAGAAAAGGCTGGCATTATATCACAACATGAAATAACATTAAGCCACCTTGTATATTATGTTAGCCAGTGGTGTATCTATGGCCGTACGGGTCGGGGCTAGAGATGCCCTGCTGGCCCCTATGGTATATAGGTAGGACCTATAATGGTATATTTGTGATGGGCTCTCTAATAGCACCCGGGCCGGGCGGCTGTCCCCGCCCCCTTTTAGCTACGCCACTGGTGTTAGCATTATATTAATTGTTTGAAAATATGTCAGCTTTAGATATAAACATTTACTGGTATTTGACACCATCTTTTATTTCCAGTACCTATAATAATGCAAATGTGATGCATAGTAGACATGCAAATTTCCTTAAATGATTGTCGACTTAAATTCCGGATTTACTTTACTCATTGTAAAATTTAAATGACGTAAATTGATTGCAGTTTGATAACTCTGTCCGATTTAACAACCCTGCAATTTAGCTATTCCCTTGGTAAATGTTACTGTTAAATGATAATAAATCAAAATAGGTTATCGATTTTACAAAAACTAAAATATTCCAGAGGCACAGAAAGCAAGGGAAGGGAGTGGAGGTGGGAAGAGAGAGGGGGGGAGGGAGAGGGGAGGGTGGAGGTGGGAAGAGAGGGGGAATTCACATGACATAATTTCACATTCTTGGTTGCATGCTTTCATCCCGATTGAAACAGGAATTTCGAAAAACATGCATTAACCAAACATTGTAAAATGTCGTGAAATTATAGAATATTTCTGGTAAAATTTTCGGAAAATTGGCCATTGCAAGTTTTCCCGAAAACCGGCTAAAATTCCCAGAAGTTAATCAAAACTTGCCAGAAAACGGCCCAAAACCTAATGAAAATTAGCATAAAGTTCCCGAAATTGATGAAAAATACCCGAAAATGAAGAAAAATCTCCTCAGAGGTGTCCCATTCTTACACCACTGAGTGTCACGGTATGATAAACCAAAATCAAGTCCTAATTTTGCAATGTCGCCATTTGCAACGTGGGGAGGAGGGAGGGGGGAGGAGGGAGGGGGGGGGCAAGCTAACTAACTGTGCCGTCCGTGCCACAGGTTGGTGTGAAGAATAACATACATTTTGGATTGTCGTCCTCTGCAACGTGTGGTGGGGAAAAGCCCGTGTGGTGCGAAGGGAGTAAATAACGTGGGAGTTTGCACGTGAGAAGGAGCTAAGGCGAGAAGGGTGGGTGGCGGAAACGGTTTTGGGCACAACATTTGTCCTTTAGTTCTGATTCACTTAATATGAAAGCCAAGTAGGACAGTAGCGTATCAATAGGAGGTAGTGAGAAGAGAATAATTACCCTTTCCCCTGGCGTAAAGAAGCAAATCGCTTCAATATGTGACTATTAACAAACCATATATTTAGCTTTTCGTTTTGAAATTTGTGGCCATGAAAATTATTGAGAAAAAAATCGAATAAGAAATTCCAACAATTCTGCATGTTTTCTATTTCTGTTAATTATATTAATGGCTTTGTTGGGGATAAGGAATCTTTAGGGGGATAATCCCACAATAGCCCCCGTCTCCCTTTGACACATCACTGGTAATATGTATTATGGTATTATTATACCTGTTATGTCAGTAGTTACTGACGGAAATGTATTTACAATATTTACTAAGAATGCGATTCAAATAGGCTGCAATCTAGTAAATATATATACTTTTTAATCAATTAGTTCATCAAATAGCTGAATTTCGTGTTGCACGATGTATTCAGTTACTGAGCTATTAATACCATGACTCAATAAACAGATTAGACTGACATAAAGATTTAGGTTTCCCTTTATTCATCATCCAAAATAAATCGCTCTATTTCAACATACCATTTCAAGTTTTCATATGGGAAGACAACATGTATATGTTATGACCAGCCTTTGTAACACTTTTACCGTTTACATTTATCACAACAGTACAGCGTGGTTCAGTAGCAGGGGATTTGCATAATTCAATCGGAGAAAATGAAAAACGTCGAAGAACAAACACTTTTATATTTCTCTATTCAAAGCTCAGTGTGCCACTGTTAACAAAAGATTTATTGTTCGGGGAACCATTAAAAAATGACAATTTCACCATGTTCCGAAGGTATGCATTTAGATGGTATTGACAACGCATACATTTTTACATATATCTGTAATACGCCTTTTAATTATGTCTGGAGATGAATTCTACGTAACGTTTAAATTAGAATTAGCATGTGTACGTCATCTTACTACTCACTGCATAATCAAGCAAATTTACCAAATTAGCGGCATTATTTACAGCCTGGTGTGGTTTTCAGAAAAGGAGCTTTCACTTGGTATAGTAACTCATTTTCTGCTGAGACTTTTTATGCAATGTCAGCATACAATTCAAAAATAATTTGTGTATGCCAAAATACATTAAATGTTTATACGTAGCATAATTTTGCATTTTATGCCCTCAAATTCCAAAGGCAACATGCTCGCCATTTTCAATTTAATACCTACTTATACCTATCCAGAGCCATGTTCTGT